>VXAL01012533.1:177234-190806 GCA_013399475.1 Chauna torquata
AAAATATTTGCTATTTATTTATCACCTGTGTAAACAGCAATAGATGTTCTAGCAACAAAAATGTCCACAGTCAAAGCTGAATTTATCTAGTAGCATCCAAATGGTGCGTAAGGATAAATACCAGATTGTCTTAGGTATACTACAAACTATCACAAAACAACAGATCATTGTCATTTAAAAACAATTCACTCTGGATGGATTTGACTAACTTCCTCAACTGGAAAAGAAGAATGATAGAGGACTGCACACAATGAAATTAATATATGCCAAATTCTTTTCAGAATCAAGGCACAAAGTTACAGATTAACAAAATAATCAGATTTTATAATATTTAATGAGGTTTTGAGCTGTTAATCTGTTCTACCTAATCATGTCGCTCTGTAACACAAGAACCATAATGATGAACTGCAATTGAGCTTACCTATGAAAATTACTAAATCACTAAAGATTATAATAAAGCAGCACGTATTTCATTATGCTAGTCTAGATTCAGGTTGATGTGATACCAAGCAAAGACTGCCTGCTTTATCAGAAAAAGCAGGAAAATGTCTCCCGAATTTTGGCAGAAGATCAGTCCAGAGCTCTTGGAGTATAAAACTATTTGCAAAGATCTGCAGGAATCCTAGAGTCTGCAGTTGAAAAAGCCTGACTTTCTCCACAATCCAGTAAATGACCGCATGCTAGTAAAAGAGGAATGAAAAATGTATATATACTATCTGAATCATTTCTCTCTCTCCCCAAGCTCTGTGGACATTTAAGTCCATGGTTTGGCTCATACTTCATTATTCTATGAAATAAGAATCCAGAAAGGTTAACTCAAAATCAGAGGAATTTTGGAATCCAGGTTAAATCATGTGTAAATCGATAAGATATAATAACTGCAAGGATGTGATGCATAGCATGTAGAGAAACAACAGTTTTCTTCATACTTGCACAGTCTGTACCTGTTACTTCAGTGTATGAGACCTATGAAAAACATTATTTTTAAGAATTATTCTGGAGTCTTGTTTCAGCACTGTGAGAGTTTGCAAAAAACGTCTGAAATTACTGAACTCCTAAATGCAGTTATATGGTGTTAAAAATCAGAAGCTGTATGTGAGAGAAGTGTAGAGACTGCAGTGGTTTGAGCAGCAGGGAGCTGTTACTCACCTCATCCGCTGCAGAACAAGTCAGGCAGTCATGGCACAGGAAAATGAGTATTGACGAATCTATGTAACACTTCCTTGAAGCAATGGCAAGTTGACATGCAGATCCAATCAAGGCTTTCAGTATGCAAAAATAAAATCAAAGCAGGGTCCCTGAGGTACTAAATATAGCTCCAACTCCGAACTTTCTGAGAAGTGTTACTGTATAAGAAAATTGATTTTTCCTAATTCAGAGTCTGGAGCTACAAGTGATCTTTGGACACCTGCCTATCAAGCCACATTTTAACCAGTTGTCTCCAGTGTTCATGTCTTTCATTTCTCCTTAAAACAGCTATTACAACAGCTACTATCAGTATGAAACTGGCAGCACAATCCACAGCCTGGTGCTGTTAAAACAATACATTGCACAGGGTTATGTACTAGATCAGGCTAGACACCCTCAGTGCATTTGCTGACAACCTATGGCGTTACAGCTTCAAAAACTCTGTAGCAAAAGATATGTGCATTCTTACAGGCATACACATTCATGAGCTCATGCATGCACACACTTTGCAGTGGCTCATGTATAAAAATGCACTACTATTCATGCTGTGAGAGAAAAGAACAGCATGAAACTGTTCGATCCGTGAGCAAAGCAGCTTGACTGGTCATTTTTTAACAGATCGAGTCAAGGAAAAGTGAATGAAAAAAACAACAACTACATAAAATCTGCAGTATAGACACAGCAATTTACACTCAGAAAGCACTACACTAGGCAGCAACTTCATTCTGACAAAAACTTAGGAGCAAGTACAGCAGCTCAGCAGGCTTCTGGCATAAACCCTTCATTGTCCGAACTCTCGCTGTAACTGGGGGCAGTTGGTTGTTACTCCCAGATGAATGCATTTCCTCTCTTTGTTTCACAGTCTGTACCCCTAGACTACATGTCTGGCTTGGTGATGCATTTGGTTTGGCATTTCATCTGCCAGTCTTGCTCGTTTCTGATAGGCACTGAATTTTGCTACAGCAAAAGTAGTTAGTCTCAGGGCGTTATGCACATATGAACAGATTGATGTTTACAACTGTAAGAGGAGAAGGAAGAGAATAGAAATCAATGACTTACAGTACCAGGAAAGAATCAATTATTCAGCAATTCTGCTTTTGCTAATTCCGTCACACAATCTCATCTATTAAAGTTCCATCATTATTTGAATTAATTGTTGCTGTCACAGCAATAATATTCACAATCAGCCACTCACATTCTGCAACTACCTAGTTTATATTAGAACCAATGTAGTAATACTGCTTAGCATCTAATGAACAGCTTTGTAGTCTAATTATAGTGCTTACCAGACAATTTATTAGACAGCAATAAAGTTTAGATTCACTGCTCATGCAATATTGCTGCATTATTAGAAGACGTATACATGAAGCTACATTTTGCTTTCAATTACACAAATATGAATCTTGAGCAACTCTACCGAAGTCAACAGTTATTTTAAATTGCCATGCAGCTACTTTGCATTCAGAAATCTGTAATAAAGAGGAGAGTTTTGTTCCATGTGCGTGCATTACTTATAGCACTCCAGGTGGTTACTTTGATAATGATGCAGAATATTTTTGTACTGTTGAAATAAATGGCAATCCTGTTACAGAAAGTGGTTTATTATAAGGAAGGAAATAAACTAAATGTTTAGTGCAAGAAGCAACATGCAGACAATTCCTGGTATACATTGAAAGATGAATAACTGAGAAGGAAAACTGCTCTCAAAAAGGTATATTTCATTCACCTTAAAACTCAGTGAAATATTAACAATCAGAAGCTATTGTATTAAAATCTGACTTTGAGATTAATTAAAGTACTAACTAAGCTAACGGTATATAAAGCACTGAATCTTATATACAGATATGAATAAATACAAACAGAAATAAACAAAAAGAGAAAGTATAATTAAAAATATAATAAAATTTATCACACTACAATACTATGTGGTTTAGTTTGAAGGCTATGCAGTACCCAAACTCCACTGTTTTTCAGTCAGAACCTGGACAAACTCTACAAAAACACATAAAGCTTCTTTTTTTATTTAGAATAATGGTGGAATTTTATAGCTGCTTTGATTATGTGTAACCATATAGCAGTTTGCAGTCTATCTCATACCTGCCTTCTAACTAAGCATTGGTATTTGATGCGGTAGACAGCGATTCTGATTGCGTCTCAGTGGTGAAAGCTGAGAAGGGAATTACTGCGAAAGCAAGAGAATTCCTGTTAGTCTTATAATCCCTCTCTGGGATGTCTGGTTTGGGAATGGCATGAAAAGCTTGGTTCAATTCTCTGTGAGTTCTCCTTTCACTAAAATGTGGGTTAGAATACATATTACTAACTTACATTGCAGGTATAAAGGGTGACCACCTTCTGCATTATTTTTAAATAATCCTGACCTGTTCAATGGCAGACCGAGTCGGATAAAACAAATCATATTTTCAGAGATTTCGCAAAATGTGGGTTCTGTTCCTGGGGATCTGGGCAGTGAGCAGACACAGAATGAATATGTCCAAATCACTGAATCTCTCCATGCTTATATCCCCCATTTGCAAAAGGGAAATACTAGCATATCCTTCACCTACTTTTAATGCTTGTGTAGGCTGCAAACTTATTCAATCACAATGACTTCTTGGTGAATTTCTGTAACACAACAAAGTACTAATTTCTGCTGGAACAGGTAGATGCCACCAGCATAAAAATAACTAATGACAAAAATAGTAAAATAGGTTCTTCTGAATGTTGCATGTCATTTTTGAACATTGGGAAAAGCACAATAACATACACTAATTTTAAATATTTAGGGAGCGTGAAATGCTTAGATTTTTTGAAAACATTACACATTTTTTTCCATGGCTTGCTTTTAACTATCTGCTTCAATTTTTAAAGAACAAGAGCCTTTTGGCTAGAACACCCCATAAGATCTCAAAGCTCACAGCACCTTTCATCATATCAGTAACTTCAGCCCAAGCTGTGAAACTTTCGCAGACAGAATGACTTTGAAGTAGCTGGAGTTCTGGGAGAAACATGGTTTTGACCTAAAATTTGGAAATTTCAGGAAGAATAAGCTTAAGTAAAATTCCAATGGCATCCAACCTCTGCCCCAGCCCTTAAAAGTATGACTTTCATTTCTCAAACACTGTCTTTACTCTGAAGCTGGCTTTCTCCTCAAGGTAGAGTGCCTTCAGATAGTCTGTCTGTCTGTCTATCTGTCTGAAGAACAGACTGCTGGTTTAACGTGCTTACTTCTGTGTGGACTTTTATTTGATAGTATCCTACATGTGTTGGAAATGGCAGAAAGGCCTTGGATGAAATAGGAGAGAATAAAAATTACTGAAAAGAGAATTCTAAAATACTCGGGTGGTGGGGAAGGGAAGGATGTAGGTATGTGCACGTTCAGACACACAAATCAATACTAACTCATTTCCATTTCAAAGTGTCTTGAGATTTTGAGTCAGACTACTCCAGAGTTAGAGGCTCTTTGCCAAGTTAGATCTGAGTTTGGATTTCAGATACATACAAAAGCTCATGACCTGGGATCACCAGCAAATGAAAAAAACATCTGCCACACACAACATTTTCTGTCTGCGTATTTACCATGTCAGACTCTACCTCTTAATCCAAAACCTCCAAATCCTTCAATGCACATTTGCTGGTGTCACATGTAACAATGAAAGGAAAATTAACAAAAGTGAAATAGATTAATTAATTAAAGAAAAAATAGGTGAGAAAGAAAAGAGAGAAGAAAGTGGAGGGGGAGGATGGTACTGTTCATTTTCATCTCTCAGCATCACTCATGCACACTAAATAAATGGCAAGGAGGGCATTCACAGACCGCTAAGCACAAAAGAAATCTAACAGGGAGGCTCAAAAAAAATTGAAAATGGTGAATTCAATCTACCCTCCTATCTCTCACCACTGATAAGCTAGAAGTACACCAGCCTTGGTGAGACCACAGTTGCTACGTGCTAGTACAGCTAACCTTGCTGGACCTTCAATAGGGAAAAATGATTAGACTGCATTTTATCAATGTAGCTTAAGCTCCCACACGAGGCCACAAAAATTATGTTCATCCATCAATCCCTAAAAGCTACCTCTATATTACACTTGGCAAAAAAGCAGAAAAGTATTCAAGAAATAGACTTATACATTCCTTTCTGGTCTGTCTTGCATTTATATATTGATCTTCCGTGTGAAGTGACCACATGGCTCTAGCATGCTTCAGTCACCAATGATCTGTGTCCAATCATTTACAAAAATGGAATGACCAAAGGTATTATCGATCTTTTTCTCCATACTGAAGGCAAATTCTTGTCTTTTCTTTACTGAATTCCTACTAATTCTCCCTTTAGGCTGTCAGCTCTTGCTGTTTGTCATGGAAAGGAAACATACAGTTAGTAATAAGATGCCTAGAGAAAGGTGAACAATGTTTTTTTTTAAATGCTGAAAACGGTTCCTCAATCATATCAAATACAAAATAAATGTAATCTCATACTAATAAATGAAGTAGGACAAATTAGAAGGGCATACAAAAAAAAAGCAAAATATTCCCTATACTGCCCCACTGATAAGTCCTTTACTGAGTCCACCTCTGTGTCAATATCTGAGCTCTTCCAAACCTCTCCCGCATCCTATCTGTGTAACAATGACACCTGTCACCCCCCAGTTCTGCACTGAGCCCAGCTCCACTTCACTGCAGCAATCCAGCAGACATCAGAAATATTACTCACTTCTGACCTAGGCTAAACCAAACTAGAGACTCTTGGTTTGAGTTACTAGCCCTAGAGGCCATGACTGTCAGCTGACTCAGAGTAACATCCATATGTGAAGTTAATATTAATGGACATTTGATACCTTTTCATTTATTTTTGACCTATCTGCAGTTTTGACTTTAAAGGACACTTGCTTTGCCCAAATGTCTTGGCAAAGCCAAGAAATACATACAGTCACATTCCAAAAAGCAAGTTAGAACCTGTTATCTGAAATATTTTGGTACTGCAGAGATATTAATGACAAAAATATGTAAGCCTGCAAGAATAAAAAGGAAAATATTCAAATAAGAAACTAAGACAAGGCTTGCTCAGGTTTGTGGGTTTTTTTGGCACCAGTCTGTTTCACATGCATACAAGTCTTATTCTAGTTACTTAAATAAAAGATGTTGGTCACTTTTAATATGTCATATCCACAGTTTGTGTAATTACTTCTGGAAGCTTTTTTGGTCAAAGTTGTTGGATTTGTTCTCATCTAAAACATGAAGCTATTTAGTGGTCAATACCTAAAGCAGCAGCAGATACCCTCTGTGTGACTTCTATATAAAAGCTCTATCTTGATTTGAGGTTCATTGAATTGAACTATTTTAATGATAACCACTCTCATCAGCAAGTCATACAATGACATTTCTCAATCTGTAGCTGAACTAAGACAATAGCACCAATAAAATTTTCTCTCTCTCTGCTTCATAATTTAAAAAGGCATCTTCTTGCACACAGTTTACCTGTTAAATATCATGTGAAGACGCCACTTGTTTAAATGGAAAAATGCACAGCATAAGGCAATATGCATATGTCAGTCAAACCTACCCAAAGGTTTGCAAATCTGGAAGACCACCACTGGAGTTAGCAGCCCTTTTTCTACAACACCACACCGGTTTTGCACACCAGCGGAATGCCATTGATCCAGTGGATGTGCATGAGAGACATGCAGCAATGCCTGGAGTGCTGCAAGCAAGATGAGGATTGGGCTCATGGTCCCAGCCTATTCACATTTTCAGTTTCTTATTTTGACATGTATCCCATCTTACCAATAAAGCAAGAATCCCTCCACTGAAATTTAAAACAAGTAAGTGTATTTTGCAATTGTTCTGTGTACCACAATGCAATAAAATAAACATTAAAAATCCTAGCACATTACTTACTGTCAAACTAACAATGAACAAACACAGAAACAATGATAGCAGATATCCAGCAATTTTTGTATTCTATTAAGACCCTTTGTACCAGACTTCTGCCAAAAGTTAAATTAATTTTCAAAGCTTATAATTCTTGAAAAGCCAGAAGCACTTTGGAGAGGTTTCCTACTCCTCTGAATACTGGATTACACTATGTGCATGCAACTGACCCTGACGACTGAAAATAAAGTATTATTTATGCTTCAGTAAGACAAAAACTGTATGCAGTAAACATTTAAGACGAGATTAGAACTATTCTTGATTAAACATACCATGGAATTGGAGTGGAAAGAGAGAACTCATCTTGAGCTCCTGTACAGAGGCTAGTAACTGTCACTAATCCTTTCCAGAGCAGAGAAAAGCATGAGTACCAGAAAGATCGGGACTGAAATGCTGGCTGTCATCATTTCAGATGAGTAAAGTTTTCATCTACTTGACACTGAATATGCAAGATTTATTCTGTAGGCAAACATAAGGAAGGAATAGCACTAAGCATGTAAAGCAATTCACTTTCATAATGTGATTACTGAAAATCATCCTCCTGAGTCTGCAGGACCTCCTGAGGTCCTTTATTAGCCTTCATCTTCCAGCACCTAATACCTAAAGGGACCCCAGACTTTCCTACATACACCACTGGTGTAACACAGGCCACTCCTCAGGGATATGTGGCCCAGCAAAGTGGCAGAAGCACTCGTATGAGCACACATTGCTGTAAACAACAAGAGCTAGAGCCAGCAAAAGGGGATTCAAAGTTGGGCTTCATCAGCTAGCAGAGGTAAGACTGTCATCAAGAGGTTAAGAAGATTTTGCAGCTCTCTCCTTCCAGCAGCTACACTGGTATAACCTGCTGCATGATGCACAGGCAGTGGTCAGAGACATTGGCTTCAGCAGAATGGCACAAATATTACAGGCTGGCTCCTACTTCCTTTACATCAAGAGTTTGTTTTTTTAACACTCGTTAACGGTATTCTTATTTAAAATCCCTCTGGGAAATAGAAATAGACTTCCCTTTAGTTCTCTATTTTTTGCACTTTGAATGGAAGCATATATAAAGTTTTAATTTCAAATGGTCACACATTGCCACTTGGATGTCAGTCTTAGTAAAACACACTGTGCAATCTGCATCAAGGTAACAAGGCTCTGCCCATCTCAATACATCACAGATCTCTCGAGGAAGTATTTAGTGCACGCAGCAATTTATTTCAAACATGTTAAGTGACTACGTCCACCTGTCTGTCTTCAGAACCTTTACCTGGGTCCTACTCATTCACGGTGAATTAATCTCATACAGATTAACCATGTAGCTGGTTCTTTGGACACTTATGGACCTACATGCATAAGGCAGGGTTTGTAAGTTGTGACCTGCACTGCTGATTTAATTTCCTTAACATACACACCGTGCATTTGAAGATTTGAAAAGAGGAACGAGATGGCACAAACATGGTCAATCATAGCAAAATCTAGAAATTATTCCAAATGAGGATATCTGGAGTTAGGCGCAAGTGCAAAGTTCAGACCTCTTGCTGCCACAAGCCCTGGGTCAAAACTTTGCTTCACTGTGTGTTGATGCAGCTAATACTTTAAATGAATTGCATGTAAGAGGACATACAGCTGTGTAAATCCGCACCTTCTGGGCATACAGTGCTTTCAGCAGTAAATACCAGGAACAAAATAGAGGTGTCCAATGTACTGACAGGGAATGAGCTCTCCCACCTTTTGACTTCAGACACTATTCAATGCACCTGCAGATAGCAGAGCTCAGATTTTAACAAGCAAGGAAAACATTTGTGTTGGAGAGCATTACTTAGAACGTCATGATAGTCGTTAAGTGTAAATCCACAGTAATTCTATTAGTGATGCTGGAAGAGCACCACTTTAAAAAAGGTGAGATTTAGAACAGAATTAGGCAAACAATTTGTCTGCTTTGTTTACACGGACTAATTAACAAGAACTGGAAACTGTACTAATGATGCTGGCTTTCTCTAAGTGTAAGCAGCAACAAACAACCTCCTAAACTATTCCCTGTCTAAACATTAGGTCTTCCTCAAACTTAAAAATGCATTCCATACCAATTTATTTTAATTACCCATAAGCAACAGGGGGAGAACACTCACATCTTAATCATTTAAGCCCAGATTTCACTAGTATATAGATGAGTTACATAGACCTCCCTAACAGGGCTCAGAATGGAAATACTGACAAGCTGTTGAATCTAATGATGCAATGGAGGGATTAAATTTACCTCACAAGCCATTAGAATTTGGACAGAGACAGATGGAGAAAGTATATCAAATGCCTGTATTTCAGGAAAAGAAAAAAAAATGGAAATATTGAAAACATAATTACAAAATCAAATTATGAAACATTAAATCTACAAAGGTCTGAGTCCTCCAGTCAACAGAGGTTTCAAACGCAACTGCTGAAGGATCAATGCTATGATTTAACTGTGAAGATATTCTGAATATGTATATTGCAAATAATAGACATTTCTCTCCAGCTGCTCTGTACCCCATGAAAAGAGAGCCTAGCCTCATTGTCCAACCACAGGACCTGGCTTCAAATTCTGGCTCCAAATCTTGGCACTGATTCCACTCCTTTTGAACACTCTGGGAAAATAACTCCTAATGGCCCAGTATTAATGTTGACTAATCCCACACAAATCCTCTGATATATCAAGACTTGACTAAGGAATTATTGTGGAGCATGGAATTCAACCTGATGCTCCTTTCTCCCTGTCCACTGGGATAGCAAAAATTCAGCCTCTAAAAGGTCTCCTGTGTCAAGAGCAGGTACAAAGTCACCACCTCAGACTTCTCCCCTTCCTGTGCCCTTGGGAAGACCTGGGCCCTGACAGACTGCATGTCATCTGGCTGCTCCATCACTCAGGCACATGTTCAGGCAAACCAGGAGCTGCAGCAACCTGTAGCTGGCCCTAGAATAAGATGGTGTCCTCTCTTGGTCACATTATGCACTGAGAAAAACTCAGATAAATTTCAATTGTCTGAATTCCCCACCTTTACAATGTGAACCAAATATTACCTTTCTTCATCCACTGGACAAGTATGGAGTCATCGTACTTAATGAATCCTGATTTTGTCACTGCAGTCAAAGTGATTAAAAAATAAATAAATAAAAGTGAGAAAAATTCTTCTCCCATTTGCACTCCTTCAGCTACTTTGAATACTAGCCCTGCATAGCCTTACATAACCATTTCAACTCTTCAGTCATCTTTGTATGAATAAAATAAAACCTTCCTGTTCTAGTGCAACAGCCTCTTTCCCTCAGATGATGTTTACCCTCTGCTCACTATCTGTATTTCCATGCTGCTAGCAACCGAGTAACTAATGAGGGTAGCCAAGTCTGAATGTTCCACCTATTCTCTGTCTGAAATTACAGGATGTGACCTGCATAGTACCGTTCAGTAGGGACAGAAGTGCTATCTACACCACATCTAACTCCATGCAACATTAAAACCAGAGGAAAAATGTCCCTCCTCCAGCAGCTGACCTTGGCTCTCAGCAGGACACCTTTTACTCATCAGCAAAGAGCTGTCCACATGCAAACATGACCCTCCTCCTCCCCTCCCTGGCTTTGCAATTAGCATCCTTGTTAAAAGAGAGCAGGTACTGTTGGGATCAAAAATTCCTTTTCTCAAATGAAGGTTTCTTCAAAAACCGGGTTGCAGCAATATGTCCTTCAAGTGACAGTGGGACATCAACACACTGCTGTGTGTTTATTAGCTTTATTAGGTTGGGGATCAGGTGGGAATTAGAACAGAGAAGAGAAGCACATGCAGGGAAGCGACGAGGCTGCCCCAGTTTTATGCATGTACAAGCCAACACATGCAGTTGTCAAGGGGTGTGCAGAAGATGATATGGAAGCCCTGACTGCACCACATGCTGTACTGGATTATGCAGGTCTTCTGAACGATTCCCTTGAAATGGTCAGATAAGCCTTTCTCTGCAACGCTTACAGCTTCCTCTGGCTAAGCACGTAGGATGAATCCCACGGCCATAGAGGAGAGATTCACAAAGCTTCCCGAAAATGTTTTAGATTCTGTCTCTAAGACCAGGACTGCTGTGACAACTCATCTGACTTCTCCTCTGACAGAATGAAGCATATAAATCCCAGAAATCTTTCAATCCCTTTCCGTACATCTTTGAGAAAGCCATCCTACCAATGTGAGACATCAAGTGATGGAGATACAGCAGCATTCCCTGCAGAGACAGGGATAACAGCCCCCTACACCCCAGTTAAAAATGTGTGCTTTTGCTTTCTTTCAAGTTCTTTTGTTGTTGTAAGACACAAAGAAAAAAATTCAAATGCCACATAAGGATAAATGTATATAGAATAACAATCATGAGCAGTACAAATTTATTGCTTCTAGCTGTACAACAAGATGACCTTATTTGCAATATATCATATTAGTTGGCTGTTACATAGTGGCTTTTTGAAATCTTAATTCTGCAATAATGTCTTCATAACATTAAACTGTGTGTATTACATCGAATATGTATTATCTCATGTATTGAAATAACTTCTCATTACAGGATTTCCTAACTCCTATGTCCCCATTTGACAAATATTTAAACAATTTTTACCTCATATTTTAAAGTATGGCTGATAAATGCAGAAGATGAATACTAGCAAGAAAACAGGGGAATAATAACGGGTATACTTTTTATCTATGACACTGCATTTTTCTGTTTTCATTGTTCACAGTGCTAATATAGCCCATGTAAGACAGTGCTGTTTCAAAATGCAGCTAGTGATAGAAGAAAATCGTTAATAATGGCACCTTACTTTTCCAAGTATCTGCTCCCTTAAATCCCAATACACTTAAAACTAAATTATATTTTAATATGAGTGGTACAAGAAAGCCAATCAAGACAAGACAGCTAGACTTTCTTTTTCCTGTTTTCTCACCCAGCAAAATTGCCGTTTGGTTTCTCTCAGAAAAAAATCACCTTCCTGCTAACAGTAACAGGAAGAAAAAATCTTGATTTTCCAATCCAGAATTACATTTTAAGAGCAGAAAGTAGAGGAAGGGAACAAATATGAAGCTCCCACAAGTCATTTTTGCAGTCACCTTCCTAACCACACACCTGTTTTTCTGACACCAAACCTACTCTAATCTAGAGTAGAGGTTGACACTGATGTCAATGTGGTCACAACACTCCACTGTATCTGTTGAATACCTGTTTCTTTTATTCATAATGTCCTTGCGTTTTGATCTCCAAAGTCACTCAGGTGAATTTACTGAATATATTTTCACAACAGTGTATCAATTGGAAAGGCTTAGGAACACATAATTATTCCATATCATTGCCTTTTACTGCTGTGATGGAAAACAGAATAAAAAGAAAAAAAAAGAAAAAAGACCCATTCCAGAGCACAGAGGGCTTATTTCTTCCTATGTTTCTCTCTCTTTTCTTTTTTTTTTCCCAAATGTCCCTTGCTCTTATACTTTCATAAGCAAAATGATTCACTGCAGGAAATGAAGCGTTAATGCAGCTTCGCGACATTTTGAAGCTACAGCTGTTTCAATAGACAAGATTTTAGCCGTGAATGTACTAGTAGCACTTGGAGCTGAAAGCATCCATTGAGTGAAGGAGGGCTTGACCCTTTGCTCAGTGACTTCAAAGTTGTGAGTCATATGGCCCGGAAAGAATCCTTGAGGTCTTTAGAAACAAAAGTGCAACATTACCATTGTGTTTTTCTGTAGAAAAACATATCTGCTCCTAATTTATCATTATGCACCAAACTACATTAATGAGTGTGAAAATTTAAATAGCACCTTTCAAAGGATAAATGCAAAGAAATACGAAGTTGCAGTCCTGGCCAGCTAGATCTCCTTGACCCAGCAGAAGCTGTTTCAGGTCCCGCTGCCACCTGCAGCACCATGTTTAGCCTCACATTGCAGCCCTATGGCTCTGGGCTGTGCTCTCATCACATCCAACAAGCAAACCCAGGCCAGGAGGAGATTCTGCTTGCATGGGAGAGCTTCGTGACTCCACAAAGGCTAGTGCACTGACAATGCCATCTGATAGCATCTACATAAATTGCTTTGCCAAAGAAGAGTGGACAGGAATCACAACTGCCAACAACCTCACTGTCTTCAATCTTCTTCAGCAAAGATTGCTTCATTTACTGTTTGCAGAATTCTCTTTTCTTTGCTTAACAAATCCTTGTTAATAGCTTCAGTGGGACCTCCCATCTCTCAGAGCCTTGGCCAGGGCCGGTAGGCTATGAACGAGTCCCTAAAAAGGAAGGAGAAAACCACAGGTATAACTCCTGAACAACCGTACAGGAGGTAACAGCTAAGACAGGCAGCATCTCATGTCCAGTATAATCAAGGCAGAACAGGGGAAATCTATTTGAACTACCTGCATAAGCGAGATGGAGGAAAGAACCTCACAGTAAACAAAAAGAGGAGAGAGAATCACAGAATCACAGAA
>VXAL01012533.1:191028-247043 GCA_013399475.1 Chauna torquata
ACTAAACAATCCCAGCTCCCTCAGCCGCTCCTCATAAGGCTTGTGTTCCATACCCCTCACCAGTTTCGTTGCCCTTCTTTGGACACGTTCCAGGGCGTCGATGTCTTTCTTGTAGTGAGGGGCCCAAAACTGAACACAGTACTCGAGGTGTGACCTCACCAAAGCTGAGTACAGGGGGATGATCACCTCCCTGCTCCTGCTAGTCACACTGTTTCTAATACAGGCCAGGATGCCATTGGCCTTCTTGGCCACCTGAGCACACTGCCGGCTCATGTTCAGCCTAGTATCGATCAGCACTCCCAGGTCCCTCTCCTCATCGCTGTCTTCTAGCCACTCTGCCCCAAACCTATAGCGTTGCATGGGGTTATTGTGGCCAAAGTGCAGGACCCGGCACTTGGCCTTGTTAAACCTCATCCCCTTCGCCTCAGCCCAGCGGTCCAGCCTATCCAGATCCCTCTGAAGGGCCATCCGACCCTCAGGCAGATCGACACTACCTCCCAACTTGGAGAGCATAAGAAAGCATGTGAGTGTGAAAAACAAATAAGGAAACTAGAAAAAAGCTGAGGAAATTAAAAACTCAGTAATTACTGGTTCCAGTGAAGGGAAGGACACAAACCAAAGGAGAAAAATCCTGCAGGCAGTAAGATCAAAGAAGACAGGAAAACTGGTAGGAAACAAGATAAAGGAGAACCTGGGGAAGAAAGGCAGCAAAAGAAACAGACACATAAGCTAGAATCAGTCTGCCTGTGCCTTTCTGTGCTATCCTAGGAGCAAGGAGGAGTTCGTTCTGGGGAAAATGCTTTTGGCAATCACCACTTTCCAATGATGCCAACAGTTTGCAAAATCTTGCCTTCATTTCTCACCGCTGGGAAAGGACAAAGCAATTGGGACACTCTGTTCTTTGCAGATACAAGGGATGAGGCATTCAAGGGACTGAAGTTTGTGTGTAGGAGGAAAATAATAAAACCCATGGTAAGTCATGGTGAATGAATGCTTACTCACCCAGGAGCTGTGAACAATAGGTATTAATTGATCAAAACTGACTGTACCCATACTTAGAAAAGCTAATAATATTTACATAAGAAATTAATCAGTAGAGATGCTTCCGTGTTCTTCTAACTTTGATTTTATGTAACATCCTTATTAGAAATCCAAACAGTTAAAACAGGTGTCTGTGAATGACACACTTATTTTGGACCCTGGAACAAACTGGGGGAAAATACAAAAGTGAAACAAAGCATTTCAAGCATATACCAAAGGAAAGCCACTGTAATGAAATGCACTGTAGAAAGATTAAATGAATTCTAAATCAACCTTGACTCCTCAGGAAAAGAGACCGTGTCTTTATGGTCACATGGGCAGCTCAGTAAAATCTTGTGTTCGGTATTATGGGAAAGACACGCTTTAATCTATCACCCAACCTCAATTCCAGTGAAGAGGCATTGTTTAACTGTCTCCCAAAGTATGTTAGTCCCAACAGACCCCAAGTAATTCATGATTCTTCTAAGACATGCAAGAAGAATGAATACTAAAGGATACAACAAAAAAATTGTCTTCCTTAAAAGTGGTCTTCTAATTCAACATATCCATACACAAAAAGTGACAAACAAAGCTGAATCTGATGTGAAATACATATATATATATATTTTTTGCAGATAGACCAATAATAATAAAACCTTCACCAAAATGACTGACTTGCCAGACATGCAAGTGCCAGGTGAACCTGTCTGGTGACAGCTCATCCTTAATTTTCCTGCCTATGGCTGCTGTAACACTTCCCTGTGTCTGCAGACTCTAAAGGGTTAACTATATGAGGGTTTTGCCTGTTCAAAATTTTGTGCAACCTATTTCCTTACACAGAACATCTCACGCATTGTGCTAGCACACAATGACACTACTCAGAAAATCTTATGATTTAATCATTTTCTGTCCTTGGTTTTAAGCTTTGGCTAAGGAAGTGTTACTGTGGGATAACACAAGTGCTCTGCTTAAAAAACACAGAATCATAGAATATCCCAAGTTGCAAGGGACCCACAAGGATCATCGAGTTGAACCAAAAAGGATCATCGAGTCCACCAAAATTACTCAGGGCTTTTAATTCCTCTCTTTGGGACTCAGAGTGGCACAAGCTGAAGTAGAATCTGTACCCTTCTATTTTCCATATGCTTAAAATAAATCCATGAAATGTAGCTTCATTACTGTCTTCGTCACATACAGGAACAATATTCGGTTAGATCATTAATGTCGTAGGGTCACTGAAGTCCAAAGCACTACAATGATTTTGACCAGCTGAGAGAGCAGGTCCATTGTTCCATAATGATTCAACAGGTGATAAATCTTTTCATTCTGGAAGGATGTTGCTATCAAATGTGCATTGGCTTCTTACGACGATTTAAACATCTATTTGGATCTGAAGAGATACCCTTCCTAAATTAAATGTGTGCTCCACACGTAATGCTTCACAATAATCAAATAACAGGGCTGAGAATGACACAGACATTTGAATGCTGCTGATGCTTATGGTTACTGATATCACAATGTAAACACATCTGTAATCAAAAACTATTAATAAAAAAAAAAAAAGCAAGATCCTATGCCCCCAGAAAAGCTTAGAGAATAATAACAAATAGTAACAAAATGCATAGGGAGGTATCTCATGGAAAGGCAGTTTGTGGCTCCATCTAGGCTTGCCAGGCCTCTAATTAGGACCTACACAGTCTCACACCTGGGTCAGATATCCAGATTAAAGAATAATCTGAACTGTAAGGGTCTAGGCTGATTTATTTAGACTATGCCAGAGAAAGAAACTCTTCATGAAAAAGACCTAGAGAAGGTGGAGTTAATTCTTTCCAGGTTTGGATCCAGGCAGATCTGACAAGCTTAGCTTTGTCCCACATCTGTTGGAAAGACAGAAAATTTGCTTACACTTGCCCTCAGGAACGCAGAATTTGGTAGCAAAATATTGGCTGAACAAAAATAAGGGGCTTGTGTCCAACTTTGTTTCTCAGCCTCCGGAAGCCAAAGCTCTAAAAGATTATGGTATCTCCTCGCTGGAAGACAAAAACAATGTTCTTCTACTAAAGATGCTGTGTCATGGAGGATTTGCTGCCATGTACACACATCCTTCCAATTCTGATGAAAGTCTCATAAATAAAATTAACAAAACTGTCTTTCTCCCTGGCAGGTCATTTTTTTATCATAGCCAAATTTCTTAACAAGTAGCAATTACCAAGCCATGTTGCCTGTAAGTGCACCCAACAGTCACATACTACAGGATGACATATTATATCCATGAGTACCTCACAATTGAAATACATTTTCCCTACGGGACTACATCACTGCTTGATTTAATTTTTCCTGACATTTGGCCTGGAGCTTCTTTAAAGAAATGAACTTAGGATGGCTTTGCTGACAGCAAAGGACAAACCATGGGTATATACTCAAATCTTACTTAAATCATGCACACTACTCTTTTAAAATAGTAATTCTGCATAAATTGCAGGATAGTCACTGAGATCTATTAGTCAGAGTTCGTCTTCTACTGTTTCAGGATGAGCTAGAGGTCCACATATGCAATACAAATGGTCCAATATAAATCATAAAACTGTGAAGGAATAAACACTTTCACCAGTGACAAATTTATAGATGTGGAAGGAGATATGCCAACTCATCAAAATCTCTACCACTTTTTTTACAGCCTCAAGAGTTCTCACTGTGAATCATCCATATTCTGTTTTGGACTGGTTTCTTTTTCCTTTTCCTCCATGATGTTCTTTAAAAAACAGGTACATTTAGAAAGAAAAAAAACAACATTTCAGCAGTACTCCTTAGAGAGAAAGGCAAATGGAGTAACTTACTGTAAACTGGGGGAGTGGAGATGGATTAGGAATGATAGCACTACTGGGCTTCTAATAAATCTCCTGTCTGAACAGTAGCCAAAAAAGTCTACATTCATTCTCCAATTAGGTTATATCTTTCTCTTTAACATTATGAAGCTGTTATTAATATTATGAAGTTGTGTGTCTCTCCAAATATTAAATTTAATGCCTATTATAAGTGACACGTTGACAAGTTCAGAGAAGGAGGTCCTCTGGCTGTGATACAGGCATAGCAACACCTACGCAGTATTTCCAAGGGTCTCCTAAGAGCACAGCTCAGTCCTGTGCCTGCGGACTGCCCTGAGGCTGTATGATCTCCACTTCTGTTTGAATCTTGGGTTTCAGTGTTGAGGGGAGCTGAATATATCATAAGGAGAACTACATAGTTTCAACTGTGTAAAGCTCTGAAACTACTGGTAATTTCCTTAATTTATTTTCACAAAAACAGATACAAATGGTTCCCAAAGGCCTTAGAAAAGGAAAATTGTAAAGAAAAATAATATTAGGGCAGAATCAATTTTAACAGGCCTGGCCCCGCACTCATTCCTCTGAGGACAGTTATCTGAGCTCTGCATCTTCACCTTGGAGTGGCCTAATAGTAAATGCTCCTCAACGCAAACAGATCTGGGGCTGGCATTCAATCAAAACAGCGTGTGAATGTGGACATCCCAACAGCAGTGGAAAGTGCTTCATCCAGGAGGTTGCTCATCCAGGAACCAGAGAAACACTGTGACAAGTCAAAACAGGACAAATGTTAACTGTTTGCAGTTACCATTGCGTTAGCCGCACCCTAGGTTGTGACCCTCCTTTGAAATTATGAAGCACCCCATCAAAATATACAAGTTTTTCAGGCTTAGCATGAATTTCTCCATACATGTACCTCTAAACTCATTTATTTCTTATGCTCTTTTATTGCCCTTCTAATTCTCTTTTCTTCCCACTTTCTAGAGCAACTTGACCACGCTCGGAGGTTATGAACATGGGATAACCCATCTCTGGGTTAAAACTGGTCAGTTCAGGATTAAAATCAGTCGTGTTTTCCAATCTTTGAACACATGAATTTTTGCATAAATGACAGAATGCTTGAAAGCAGATTAGATCTGCCCCAAGCATAGCAAAATAGAGAAATTGGGCCTAAACTGATCATGCTTTGAAATTCCCAATATTCACAGCCTACCCATTTCCCACTCTTTCAAGTCCACAGCCTGCTTGTTTGTGGAAACCACAGGACAATATGCTCCAGGTTTATGTGTTACAAATGATCTCTTTCCTTTCTCATGCATCTATAGGATTACTTTTGTACCTGTTATCAGGGTATCTTTTACGCCCTGAGCAATCTTTAAGAATGTGCAGAAAAAAACACAAGCAATTGAGTTCCTGTTTATCAGACAAACCTTAGTCACTAACCAAGTGTTCTCATTGAAAACTTCAAGCAAAATGCACTTAAACTACCACAAAGTAAAGAAATAGAAAGGTTTCCTAGATAAAAGATTGCCTATACCAACCATGTGTCATACGGTGTTGGTGAAATTTGAATTTTGGAAAAAAAAATTTCTCCCCACCTTCATAACTAAGTCAAAAAGTTTCAATTCAATCTTTGAAAATATTTCATTTTGGAAATGCCAAAAATGCCTTCTGGGCCTTTAAGTTTGCACAAAAGACTAGTCTGATTTCTCTCTCTCAAGAACAAACAACTCATTTCAGTTCAAATGAACTGAATTCTTTTTCCACAAATCAATTCTTTTTGCTGAGCTTTTACTCTCTGTTCTATCCCTCTAGCACACCTCAGCCAAGTCTCTCTTTGCCCATGTTACTCCCAATAACAACGATTTTGACTCTACAAATGCTGCAACTTATGCTCCTTGTCTTGTCCTAGGTTTCTTTTGCTTGAGTTAGGCAGCACAAAAAGACAGATCAGCTGTCTTAAGACCTGCATTTTTTCCTACGGATATAGTAGATCTTTGGTGTGACCAAAGCAAGTCATTTAGCTCTCTGCTTCTGTCTCATATACTTAGGAAAAAACATCGTCAGGCAGATAAAGTCCCTGCATCACAAGTCTTCACGCTCTGTGGAACAATAACTTCATTAAAGGACCCAAACTGTAATCTTTCTGTGTACAGTTTTAAATTCAAACATGTCTTGGTTTGCAAAATGGGAAGTAAATTTGTTTCTCAACAACACTGCAAACCTCTAAATCATGTATAACAGCAGAACAAAAACCCAACTTTGCTAGGGCAAAAAAAGATATTTTAGTGCCAACTCTGTTCCATTAGATTTTAATTGGCTCCAGCTGGCAGTCCCATAAACTATAACATTTTTTTACCTGAAGCTGAGCAGCTGTCCACACAAAAAGCATAAAAAAATTCCTACCCAGGCAAAAGAAAAAGTATGTTGCCTGTAACTACTTCCTTACAGTTTAATACAGAACCACATTCAGTGTACCACAGCAAACAGCTCTTTCAGAGCACCTTTTTGTCCAAAACCCAAATCACCTCAAAAGCTTAAATTCTGCAATATATTCACACAAGAAGAATCAGCCATTCAAACACTTTTCCAATGCATCTGTATAATGCTCTACTAGTGAGAGAGTTCAGTTTCAATGTTCTAAACTCAGAAATTGAGAAGATTTTTCCAGAAAATCTGTTTTACCTGCCTGGCAGGATGCACTATGGCAAAGAGTACCTGACTTGTTCATGCTTGCAAACTCAATAGGCACAATGGCTCAGACTGGGCAATTCCTTCAAGTTTGCTCACTTTGGTAAAGAGGACTTAACTGTGGAAACTGTGGAACTGAATTAGTTCTGCCACTACAACAATGAAGTATAATTTTAGTCCGTGTAATTTACAGGCAACAGTCCCCATTACACCTGTATATGTGTAGACAGATAGATAGATATCAATTAAATACAGTTCACAAAAATTATAGCAGCTCGATCAGATTCTAATCTGATCGTACTAAACCCAGAATAAATAGCAAACCAAAGAGATATTCCAGGTTTTCACTGGAAGACAAAGATCAAAACTTGGTCTGCTGGACATAAGTTGTATTACCTTATACTTTCATTTATTCCCCTTTGAGAATGAACAATAAGGAAAAAGGAATTTCAGTCTGACCTAAAAAAAATCCTGAAACCTTCTCATGAAGGAGGGGTGCTTCAGAGGAGATGGACAAATCTTTCAGAAATACACCACAAGAATCATTTTGTGACAACACCCTGTAGCATTCCCCATCGCCACTGCTATGCTTCCTCTCAATGATGAACAACGTAAAGATGATCCCACCGAATTCTGTCAGCACTGCCAAATGGTCAACAAATGGACAAAGAGCTGCAAAAATCCCCATAATTAAATGATATGTACAAGACCCATAAGCACAGGGAGTGGAACAGACCCCCTTTTAAAAATCTCAAAATGGACATTGTGCTATCTCCCTGCTGAATACGTGAGCACCGTTCTTCTACCTCCCCACCCCACTCTTCTCCAGCTGTCACAAAGCTTTTCTGAAGAGCTACATAAAAAAAAAAAAAAAAAACACTAAAATATGTACACCTGCAGACATAAGCAAGTACAGGCCTTGAGAGCTTGAAGCCTCAGTGCTTTCCTCTCCTGCTCAGGGAGTGTCTCCGAGGACGCATGGCTCGGCTTTCCAGCCCGCTAAGAAATTAAGAGCACTCCCGCTCTGGCATCCCTCCTCCCAACACTCACTCCAGCAATAAAGCAAACAGACAAGGCTATTTAAAAAATGACCCTAATGATGTAAATTAGACAAACATTAATAAACTCAGCAGGTTATTTCCCTACTGGAAAAACCACCATAGATCAGAACAGCTCTCGTGTCGGTAATTCATATTGTTATACAAGGCCTGTGTCTGAAAATCAAGGTTCCACAGGAGGCTTACATTGAAAACACCTTATCCACCAGGATCGCCTTTATTATTTCTGAACTACAAAGAGGCCAATAAAAGAGCTATATTAAAACAGCCCCCTTGTTACCATAATACTGTGATTAAATGTTTGACTTACAGTTTGCTTTATTAAGCAAAGCAAACACCGGCAGCTTTCCAGATTTTTGAACTTTGAGTCATTTTGTAGCATTAGGGCTGACCCAAACCTGCTCACATCCTACAAGCCTGGAAACTGCACATAATACAAACCTACAGGTTATATTTTATGCTACTGTAAATTGTTAGGCGCCTGATTATAGAAGGGTTAATTTTCCATTTACAGCGACCCAACATAGACTAAGGAAGCACTTTTTTTGCTCTTGATGGCAACAGGTTTATGCCAGACAGCTACAACTTCTCATTTTAAAAGAAATATATAATCTTATATTAACGTCTAGTCAAAGAATTCTTATGTTGGTTAATGATGTCATTTCCATATGTGAAATACTACATGATACCCAACACAAAAAATTAAAAAAAAAAAAATGTGACTATAGATTATCAGCCAAAAGACTGGAAGCACCAAAGTAAGCACTCTTTTCCTGCCTCCATACTGGAGAAAAACTTGTGCATGAATAGAAGCTCCTAAAACACCTGTAACAGGACTCAGATCGATGGGATCTGTCAGCATGACTGGCGATCAAGGCCCCCAGGCACCTACCAGTCAAGCTCCAGCCCTCCAAGGCCTTCTCCAAACATACTCCTACACCCGATCCTGACTTTGCAGACAGCATGGCCATTTTAGCACTTGAGATCTGTCCCAGCACTGTCTTCTGCAGTATCCTAGTATAGATGTACAACGCAACTATTTAATCATGTGCTAGCAAGAAAAAATATGGAAATGGACCATACTATATCTCTAAATGCTGTTTTTAAATATGTCAGCAACAAATGCACAATGCCAAGGCCCAAATCCTCTATATTTAGACACCAACCTCTGTTTCAGTACCTACATTTATTAAAATCCTACAGCTTAGCTGCTCCTTCAGTCCCTCAGGCATACAGATGTTAAAGCCTGCACAAGTGTGTATGCAGAAAACAGCCCAGCTTTGACCCTGGGCTGGTAAGATGCTCACAGGTCCATCTGAACAAGCCAGACCCTTCTCATCTGTTGTGCTGCAATGGTCCAGTTCATTCTATGGATTATGAGACAACATATTCACCTTGCTGTAAACTGCAAAAAGGGAGGCTTGGATTCAGCTTGCAGATGGATACTTAAATATAGGTGCCACACACATATGTTCACATGTGAAGAACTCACCTGAGTGCTCAACGGAGTCCAAGTCAGCTGCTCAGCTCATCCTAAAGTAGGCACTTAGATTTGGTTAGCTGAACAGCTCTAGACTGCCTTGCTTCAGAAGCTGAACGGCGTTATGCTCCTATAATGAGATCTTCACTGACTTCATAATAGAAGCTTAGACTCCTGCTTCACATGTAGACAGCTCTACTTAGATATTTAAATTCACAAACAGAATCTTACCCCAAATTCTAAAGAGATGATGGAGGTGCAGGTTTTACTGAATGTTTTTGTCATCCTGTCTTTTCCACCTCTAAGGGGTAAGGAATCCTTCCTTCATGAGGAGTGTGGGAAAACTTACACCAGAGACAGATTTTACAATATATCAATTCGTTAGTTACAAATGAAAAAAGTACATGCTGTTCCTTCTGCCTCCAACTTGTAGATATAAACTAAATTTCAGATATGTAACTTAGCCATTGTTCCTCACTTAAGGTATAGCTGTTCTGCTCCACTGCATCATTCAGTACCATCAAATTTGTGAGGCCACAAAGGATTTAAGAATGTCATTTAATCATTCTCCAAAAGGCATGCTGAACAATGTCACATCTTTATCATTGCATATGGCATCACTTACCCTGATAGCTGTAAAAGCAAGAATCACTGTTAAGCATTTAATCCTGTCAGACAGGGATATTAACCTGCTATTTTAGAAGCCATTGCCATCTGATCTGCGCAATACTGACAATGATGGCTTCCAAAGGAACAATTCTTTCTGCCAAGAGAAAGAATTGTACAAATAGCTTTGATGGAGATGGAACTCTAGACCTGCTGGAGAAAACTTTTGATGGAAGTTATTTCAGTAAAGGCAGTGTGGAAAAAAAAAATTGAGTTCTTTAAAACATTCATTACCTTCCTGTCATACATAACAGATTAATCTCTTTCCCTCATTTGTAGGTATATGTGCATACATTATTCACTTATCTGTGCCTACAAGATAAAGTCAAAGAATGACCTCGTGCCACAGTTAACATCCTAGCAAGGATCTCAACCCTAAAGCATGCTTAAAGGGGGAGAACAAGCGTGTAAAGAGAAGATTTTGAATCATGGATTAAACATTTGCTTGAACAAGTACTGCACTGAGACTAAGCATGACAACTGAAGGAAGCAACTGGACTCTGGATTCTGGGCACAACACAGCCATACCAGCTGGATTCAGTTGACAATGACTCTTTCAGACATGAGATGTTTCATTCATATTTCAGACAATGGTTACATGAGTAATGAACAGATGGTTTTGCTATTCGCACCACTTAGTGGAGCATGAAATGATGCACTGACAGGTAGGAGAGAGAAGAATTCAAAGTGGGTGTTGTAGTAATACTATGGAGGTGTACAGTAAGTCAAAACCCAGGGTGCAAAATACTTAATAAAAATGCATTCAGAGTCTCCAACCTTAGAGGTGTTAATAGCTGAATCCTTTTTGTTTTAAGCTCAGGGGGCAAAAACGGTAACAGGCGAGGGCATTTGAGAGTGAATTCTGTAACTAATCTGTTCAGACCTGTATGTTCTTCCATAGTAATGGGAGCGAGACAAGGGTCATCCACATATATGACCTCCAAGCCTGACTATTGCAATGCACAGTGTGTTGGACTGAAAGCTGCAGGTCTAAACAAACTCCAGCTCGTGTAACAGGCAGCTGTCCAATTAGTAGTAAATGCATGGTCATCATGAATGCTCTGGTTGCTGTACTGGCTGATGGGACAGTACAGTGTACAGTCAAAAAAAAAAAAAAAGTTAAATGAAAAGCAAAGTTCTGATCTTCGAATTACCCTATTTGGCAGTTGCCCTCAACTGGAAACTGCACAACCAAGTTTCTGCAACCATGTGATGGTGTCTGGTGCTGGAAGTTGACTTACCTCCTCAAGTTAACATGCAGACAACCCAAAGCAGTGTTTGTAAGCACTGCTGGTTTCTCTTGGAGTAAGTCAAACCACGCAGAACCTCACTCAGGAACCAAAAATAACCAACTTCAATATACATTTTGGATCCTCTTTAAGTTTTATGCTTGATTTTTAAGTCCGATTCACAGATTTAACTGAATTTTTTCAATATTGTGACAAAAAATTTAGTACCACATAGCAAATTTCATTCCTTCCCAAAATTTTAATAAAATATTAAACAATAAATTAAATGTTAGTAAAAAACAGAATGTTAATTATTTTTAGTATTATAGTAAACATTGCAGGTTTTTGCTGCAAAAATCACTATGCAAATGAAATAAGAAATGAACTTCTATTCCATGAGGAACTCAGTCTCTGTGTGAGAAGCTGCGTTCAGGAGCAGCACACCTACTCATTTTATTAATCAGTAAGGTTTTACCCATATTACTTGTCTTCATGGCTTTTTTTGCACATTTTTGAACAAATGCCATGCTAAATATAAGATGTCAGGATTGATTCCCCTTCCACACACGAATGCAGAGCAGCTCCACTGCTCAACAGTCCTGTACAGCTAGCTTTAGGGCAACAAGCCTTGGACCTCGTATGTGTATTGTTTCCTGCAAATTTTATGATACAATAAAAATAGAAACTGTTAACTAGGAAAGATGAGATGTAATTATGAGAGTTACAGCCTTCTCAGGTGGAACACATCCACTTCCATGAAACCTGTGCAGCGATCCAAACTGACGCCAGTTGATCAGGGCATGGGCTTTATATCTTCTCCAAAAGAGGGCATCTGCAGAACCGCCTCGCAGCTCCGGCTCTCTGCCTCTGCACTGACTTGGAGGAAAGAGACTGCCATCTACTGAGTTAACCCCTCTATTAGCAAAAAAAAAAAAGGGGAGCTAAAACAATGAAGAGGAGGTTAATGGTTAAGGAAAGGAGGATAGAGAGTTTCCATAGATATCAGCTGTTCACACTAACAAGGATTCAACAGGGAACCATGAGAACAATTTTAAGTAAGCCTTTTTCTTCTCTTCCCTTCCTCCCCACCTGCTTTCCCTCAGTCAACAAACAGATTTTCTAATTGGAATTATTCATTCAATGTACACTTTCACACCATCTAACCCCTGTAATCCTTTTGCTCTGAAGGACAGAGATTGCTGTTTCTGCTATTTTGCCACGGTGAAGAATCTAAGGTAAAAAGTGAAATATCAGAAAAATAAAACAGAGGAAAGGGTAGTGGAAATTTGCAAGAAAAGGGGAGGCTTTTGAGCACTTACAGAGTTCATCAAAACATTTATACAAAGCAGTCAGTAGAAAATACCAGAGAAAAAGCACTAAAACATACCATGAATAAAAGTGTTGTCACAAACAGCTAGTCCCCGCTGACAGTGCAGTGTGTTGCAGTCATTAAGATAGAGCTTAATAAGCCTTAGCACTTTAACAGCATCTCAAAGCAAAGATCTCAAAGCAATCGCAAACATTAATATCCCTGCTTGCACTGCGTGTTCTGCATGCTCATCTATTAATATCCATCAGAGCTCACGATGTTCAATATCTTGCAGTACCAAACTCCAATTGATTAAAAACCTCAAAGCAACTTCACGACGTATGAATTATTGCCTCCAATTTAGCCAGGAAGAAACTAAGAAATAGAAGAAACGATTTCAGAAGATGCTGCACACCTCTAGGTTCCACTAATTTTCCTTGCAACCCAGAGAGTTCCTACAGCAAAAATAAAGCTGAAATGTTCAGTCCCGAGTGCCTGTATCAATAAACAGTTAATTACCCAAACAGCAAGTGCTGGGAATGCTGGGTGTCCAGCACGAATAACAGGGTTGTGGGGTTACCTTAAGAAACTAGGTGGCTTATATAAGCATCTAGTTGTAGAACAAGTATACTCAAAATTTTGTCCATGTGATTTTTCAAATGTCATGCAGCAAGTTGATATCAAGGCTGAGATTAGAATATATAGCTTTATATTCCCAGCCCAAAATGCCATTTTGTTTCTCTCACAATGGAAAGTGAACTGAAAACAAGAGGGTAATTATTTTATCCCAGGATATCTCAATTCCATTTAGCCAACTCTGCCCTCAAGGAAATAAAACTTTTCCACTTTACTTCTTCCCAGTGCTGTTACAACAACCATTACCATATAATTTCAGCTGGCTGCACCTGTTCTTGACAACGTCACTTTCCAACTGTGCAGAGATTTGGAAATGGTTATTAAACACTCATCAAAGAATAAAAACAAAATTGAATCTAAATGGACTGTGCTACACTCCATGGAACAGAGACAGCTGGCAAAGCTATAGTGCACTGAGGCATCCTGTCAGGCTCCACACGGAATGCCATCAGGCTCCACTGGTGGCATCACGGCTGTAGTGACAGACTCCCACATTCCAGCCTATCGGTTCAAATCGATTTTTCGTAGATAGTAAGAGATACCTTGCTTGGTTTCCTTCTAACAGGCTGCTGCATATGGCTACCTCAAGGGAATTAATTCAGCTGGTTTGTTAAAAATAACAAAATTATCAATATCACTGACCATTTTTTATCTTATGCTCTTTTGCATAAAACAGGAATCGCCCATTCCCACTCATCATTCAAGGCAGAAATGAGTGGAATAAAAGTAATTTCCTATATTATACTGCCTCTGGGGAAAAAGAAATAGCCTCATGGGGAAGTCCACTATTTACTTATTACAGCCAACATTATTTTTATTGAAACAAATAGTCTCTTGCATAGACTCACGAGATGCCACATTCTCCCATCTCCAAGGGAGTTCATGTCATCATCTAGATCCACACTGCTCTGAAGAGCAGTATGCGAAGCAGCTGACAAACAAGATGCACTCCACTCCCACCTCCAAACTGCCTTGCTGGCAAGTTAGTCCAGGCTCCATAGCCCGGCAGGCTCACGAAGATACACTCGGATGAGACCCAGGCTTTCACATGCCAGCTTGCTGTTGGTACTGCCTACAAGTTTGGTTTCAAAGGCAGCTTCTGGGAAGCCTTTAGCAATGCACTGAAAGCATAACCACTCTCTTAGAGGAGAAAATATTAAGGTAAGGAGAATTACTGCACTTTTTATAATTGATCAGATTTCTAGCTGTTGCAGCCAGTTCAGAAGTTAGTCCCACTAAACTCTGCACTAACAAACTCAGCAGCACCTTTCAGTACTAAAAAGGGTTACGGAAGCAGAGATTGTAAAACACTGTGAGAACTGCAAAGGATAGACACAAGTGGCCAAATTTTCTTCCTCACACTAATAAAACCTACAAGAAGAATCTGGCCTACAAGTAGCAAAGATACTGTTCTCAAAATAGAAGAGGTGCAAATATCAGGAGATACTCACACACCATGCATCTATGTCATCTTGACTTGGTTGCAAAGTTATTGGCTACAATTCTTCTGCTTGCTGCAAAGTCATGCTCATTTCTACCCATTTCAAAGCAGTCTTGCATGATTTGGAGCTAAAGACTGTATTACAGAGATGTTGTGACATTTTTCTGCTCAACTACTGTAAAATGTTAGTAAATAACTGATTTCTTTGCTATCCAAACTGTCAAGCTACAAGTGCAGAGGGTGACAGAGGAAACCGCAGGGGAATGGCCTGATCACATTTTTTAGCAACAGTTCACTTCTGCCAAATGCAGCCATCACAGAAAATGCATGAATCCTTAAACAGTTAAAATTGGAAAGACTGAATATCCCCAGAGAGTAGCTAATAGGATACAGAGCTTTTCACCTCCAGGTCACTGGCTCAAACCTGGCTCCTCTCAGGAGCAATGACACTGTCAGGCAGGATCCTCAGCTGGGGTAAATGGGTATTCTTAAACCAGCAGTGGACTGCTAGTCAGCAATTTCTGAGAAACAATCACATCAGTCCTACTCTTAGAACAGGCTGCAACTTCTGCACGCAGAATGTCTTGCTATCACAACCAAGGCATATTAATGTTGAGGATGAAGTAGAAATACACTGCTCAGTATGCTTATTTAAATTTCAACACTTTCATCTTCCTTCATGGTTGACCGTTCCCAATACAGTGTTACGTGTTAAGCTCTTTTATTCAAGATTTTTTTTACTGTTTCCCCCGACTAATCTGCTTTATATAAATGGTCTGACAAACTCATACCAAACCACAGAGGGAAGGCAATAGGAAGGAATGCAAATAAAAAAAGTAGATAAACTTTTAGGATACAGAGGAGTGGTTTTTTCATACAGTGATGCTATGGAACTGACTCCCACACACTGCTATAGATGTCATACGTATAAATGGATTAGAGAAATTAGAGAAATAAATTACAGTCATAAAACGTCTGATTTAACAGGCACTGGAACAGGGCTAGAGAGACTAAGAAGTTGTCCTAATTCCAACCGAAGTCAAAATGAACATCTCCACCTGCTGTAATAGCATGGGGACAGATCTAGTGGAATAACACAAGTGATAAATTCGTCTCCAAATATCTGGATGCGTATTCAGAATCATGGAATAAAATGGAAAAGATCTCTGGAGGTCATTTGGTCCAATGCTCTGCTCAAAGTAGGGTCAACTTCCAAGGTAAAGCTGGCTGCTGAGGGTTGTACCCAGTCAAACTTTGAATATCTCCAAGGGTGGCGATTCCACAACTAGTTTGGGCACCTGTTCTAATGCTTAAGCCAATGGTTTTCATGGTGAAGAAGTTTTTCGTAATATCTAATAGTATTTGTCTTCATTGCAACTTGTGTCTAGATAAAGTCCAAGAAGCTGGCCTAGCACACCTTTCAAATGTTGTTGGAAAAGATCACTCCTGCCTTACCAGGAAAGGCTAAAAATCAGGGACTCTTCCATTTGGCTAAAAGGGGATGTGATTCTCAGTGCAGAATAATGGATAGGTGAATGCTGTTCATCAACTCTGGCTACTTCTGAGAGGCATGCCCAACAAAACAAGTAGGAGATACTCATTACACATAGCAGGAAGTATTTCTTTATACAGCAGTTAGGTTGTGGAGACAGTTAGAACTGGGAAGTTCAAAACGGGATTAGACAAGCAACAGGTCCATAATCAAGTATTAAAAGGAATAGACAGGGATGCATCCTCTAGCACCCTTCATTTAATCATAGTAGATGTTGGAGCACATGAGCAACAGTGAAGGAAGTGGCTAGTGCTAAATAGTGTCTCCTGTTGCCATTGCCTGAGGCAAACCACTGGACAAGACAAACCATTGACATGACCTTGTACAGCATTTTTATGTTCTTGTTAGCAGCAGAGGATTAAGAATGCCCCTGAACCATTGTTATTCCCACCCATATAGCACAGAGGTTTCCTAATCAGGTCTAATGACATTCTGTATTATCTGCTCTATTTTTCCTCTTTGACAGGAAAAAGAAAACGCAGCTGGAAAAGGGAAAGAAATCTGCTTGTTTGGTATCTCAGAATCTATGACATTAATTGCTGTGATTCCTCCCAACACCAGAAAGCGAAGTCTGTGTAAGCAGTCAACAATACCAGCAGATTTACAGATGGTGAAGCAGCCTCTAAGCATCCTCTTCTCAGCGGCACAATATGTACATCTAATCCCATTAATATCTATCCTATGTACATTTATGGTTTTGGTAATTTTCATTCTGAGGTACCACTCCAGTTATTCAAGACACCACAGACATTTTTCCTGAGGAGGTTATTTCAACAATGGCACTATAGTTTTAGTGACTACACAGTTTGCTTCAGGTGATGTTGTCAGACATAAAATCTCTGCTATATTAACTTCATCACAGTAGTCCCTTGGGATACTTTACTGGAGTGTCTTCTTACTATAAATCTCCATTTTTTAAAATAAATATGACCAGAGCTAAATTTAGTCCTCTGTTCTAACTGAGCAGCTTAAAATGCTGTTAGAACCACACCTGCGCTGTCTGCGGGAATTTGGTACTTAGCACAACACCACAGAGCATGCGTATGGCCAAAAACAGTTCTCACAAAGCACCTGATGGTGTGAAAGGTATAGCATCATTTTCTCCAAAATAGAATCTGTTACAATATTAATAATTTAGATATTCAAAAGCTTTTGACTAACTCTCAGGCAACACAGTGGAACACAATGTCAATATTTATAAATATATGAATACACTAAGATAATAGCAATAAGAATTCTCTCCTACTAATAGATTCCTTTCCAATAAAGACCTAGCATAAACTGCAGTTCTCTTAGTTATCTGTCCTGCCTTAATTCTTCCCTGACAGAAAGATGTACATATTCTCAGGCAAATTAATGGGGGGGGGCTTGTTGTTTTGTTCTAAAAAAAAAAAAGTCATTTTTATTTGTAAATGCATTGCAGCTCCAGTGGAGAATTATTCTTACACTAGGCATTTACTGGTGAACAATACCCACCCCAGAACTGTTGAGTTTCTGCTGAAAGCTTAAATTTTCCAAAATAACTGGTGATTTCACATGCCTAATATAACAAGAAATATTGAAAGGACTTGATTTTCACAAAGTATGGAGGATTTGCTCTCTCAGAACTGCACCTTTTCATGGGGCAACAAGATAGACATCCAAAATCATTAGTGATTTTTCAAAAGATAAATCAGTGAACAGCTCCTAGAATCACAGGCCCAGGAGACTGAGCAACTAAAATTATGTACTAATGTAGGATAAGACTCGAATACAATACCTTATCCAGCTGAAGCTGCTGACAGAATTCAGGTAGACAGCGCATAATTATCCAAGCTGGAATTTTGCCAAGATACCTCAGTTAACAACCTAGAACATGCATACCATGGATCTTTAGTTACCACAAGTGCTCATGACCTATGGTTTATGCTTCATGTCTGTGAAGTGCCCTGGGAAATAAGAAAAACATCCACTATATAAAATTGAGTTTAAAAAAAATGACTTTGGTGACTCCCAGGGAAAGCGCTGGTCAGTGTCTGCAAAGATTTCTCTAGGAATGTAACACGGGTGCAGAGTCTGAATGATTTTGTCTAGAATGATTTGCATCTAGCAAGATCTCTTGGAGAAAAGAAAGATTGGGCTCAGACAACCACCCCTTTCCTTTCATCAGTCAAAGCAAGTTTGATGATGCTGTCTCTTGTTTTAATATTGCTCTACCCAGGTAGGAAAGGGAATTTCAAAGCTACATCACTATTTAAAGAAACTCATACTGCCTTAAAGCTTTTAGAGAATATATTGATTGCTTTACCGAGACAAGAAACACCAGCTTTTAAAGAACTCTTCTGCTGTTACCACCTTCACCTAACTGTGATTTTCTTCTATTTTTTTATTTTCTTGTGTGTTGCAATGCTTAAGAGTGAAGTGTTGGATGCACTTCCTGTTGCTGAAAATGGCTTTATTTGTTCATCTCTCTTAAAACATATTGAAGCTCTCTTTTCAGTATGAGTTAAATTATTTTATGTAAAACATGGTTTAGAAAAGAGTTCTAACAGATTTTATGAAAGACAGAACAAAAAGAGCTTCTTCTTTAGCAATAAGGTAATTCTTCAGTTAGCTGGTTTCTTTTTAACCAAATGGGACCATCCTGTCTGTTCACACAATTCCACTGCGACAGTACCCAAACATCACTGAATTTACTCTCACATGAGAGTACGGACCAAGGGGCAGAAAAAAAACAAATGGCTTTAACCTGGTTTAAAACATTTTATTTGGCCACTGATTTTTTTAATTCATTTTAGCCATGAAATTGGAAAGATAGTTATTACTCATTCAGATTTACTCGTAAGACCGAGACTAGGTCTTTGGCCACACAATTATCCATCTTATGCATGCTGGAGCTAAGGAGGTGGTAAACCAGGCATCAGTACAACCACATGCGACTGTGTAGGAGTCTGACTCCAGTCTCTGACACTGTGCTGAATTACACAGGCTGCAAGGTAAAATGATGTGTTCATTTCCTTACTTTTTCCTTGTTAATGTGTCATTCACAGGTTATTTTTTCTCAGTAGGTTTTGGCTACAGCACAGATGACCCACTGTAATTTGTCTGCGAAGCCTCACTTCGAAAGTCTCAGATGTTTGGTTTTACTCAGAAATGTGACTGCATAAAGATTTCACATTTTTACTGCTATTTTTCTTTTCAGTCTACTGCCCATGTAGAGTCAGAGTGAAACCTGTTCAGAGGAATAACACAAGCAGGTCATGCTACTTTCTACTTCTGCTAGTCCTGTAAATGTAACTCAGCTAAGAGGAGGAATGGGATTTTACTCTGGTTCACACATCATCACCAAGACTGTTAATGAAGTCCCAGCATTTTCACCTGCACAACCACATTAGCAGAAACTTGTTCAGCACTGCAGCAACAAAAAGCAAAAGTACAGTAGAAACCCACAGTGCTGCTCTGGCATTCACTTTATCCTCCAGCTCTCTTTGAAGGAAGGATTAAATCCACAGCTGAAATAAACATCTCTCTTGCAAAAAGGAAAAAAAAAAAAAAAAACCACAGAATCCCTCTTAACTATCTGTGTTAAATCCAGCTTTTTCAATAGCATTACCTTCCGCTTTAAAATCAAATAGGATCTGCAAATCACAGTAATTCCTTTAAAAAAGGAGATTTGTTATTTGTTAGTTGCTTATGATTTGTGTTACTATTCAGAAAAACACCTTGTCAAAGTAAGAAGTTGACAGTTTTGACACTGCAAAGGTTTTTTCAGTTTCTGGTTTTGCAAGCAAATAATAAATCACAAGGTGGCAAATACACTGACTTTCTTCACACAACAGACATTTTAGTAGAGTCTTGGATTTTTTTTTTTTCTTTTTTTCTTAGGACTACCTATAGTAAACTATGATATCAATAACGGAGCTATTTTGTTAAAAAAAAAAAACAGGGAAAAAACAGGTCAAACTTTGATCTTAATTAAGATGCAAGAGCACCAATAATGGCCAAAGAATGTATTTGGGATTTCATAGCTAAATGTAAGTCTAAGAGCAATCAGGTTGCCAAATTTGTCTTATGGCATTACAAAAGGACAGGGGAAAAAAATCTTGGAACTATAAAGTTAAGTCACCTATCACCAAACATATTTAAGTGCGTGCATAGGCAATTAGAGATCCAGCAAGCACCCAACAGCAACCGAATTAGTGCTGTAATTCTGATACCCTCTTTGGCTTTTAGGCACATATTAGAAGCTTAAAGTTTTTGTGAGGGTTTTTCCTACAATAAGCCTTAACATCTGCAAGCTGTGTTCAAAATCCTATTCATTCCCAATGCCAAGAATATGAAAGGACATTACCCGGCACACACAGGCAGGAGCCAATTCATCTAAACTCAGCATGAAAATGTGCTGTTACTATTCAAACCAGAGGGCACAACAGGCAATGAGGCACTGGCTGGCCTTTGTTGCTGCAGTGCTGATCAAATTATCAAGTAATATACATTCTGATTAAAAAAAAAAAAAAAGCCAGTAAATTGAATCTTAAGATGAACAAAAAATAAGCTTTCTCCAGGACTAGCCACTGATTTAAAACTTCAAGCATATCTCTGACTTCGAAGTACTAATGCATCACTGAAAAACAAAGAGAGCAGATAGCAAGCCTGTGCAGTCAGTTAAATCACGGAGCTCGGACTCAAGATCTCTGTGAAGCAATAAGGACACACTTGAGGGCTGAGGTTCATGATCAAGCACTCACAGAAAGTTACTGTGGCATGGCTGATTTCCAGTAACTGGGGAAGCAACAATACCTCTGATAAGTTTGAATGATAAGTACTCTGAAGGACTACAGTGTGAGGAAAAATAAGAGTCAGTTCCCAGAAAGCCCAAATCTGGAAAGGCATCAGTTAAGTATCAGCAGAAGAGCTTTGAATAGCCCGAGCAGGTATCCTTCCTTCCCTCACCTTCAGAAGCAAGGCTCCTGGGAGACATTCACAAAGCACATCACAACCTAGGGAGACACGTCAATGCCGTGCACATCCACGGATGATGAAGTCTCCAGAAGAAGGGAAATGAAGCCTCCAGATGGTAATTCAGAATCTGAGCCTATTTCATCTTGAAAGAGGTGGACAACTATAAAATCTGGCCCCTCAGGATTGAGTTAGCTCATGAATGCCCGTTTAATACAATTTGATGACCGTTATCTAAACACAGGCCACAGTCAGCAAAGTGCAGAGAGATGTCTCAGTACCAGTGTCACTCATAGGCAGGAGCCCAGAGAAAGCCACCCCTTCAGGGAACTCTCACTTCAAATACAGGCCAGAACAATTCAAACAGGAAAGACTGAAAAAAAATTCAGCAATCAGGTTATTTTCAATCTTAATTGACCAGAACATTGTATGCAATCTGTAATTTTATCCAGACAAATGCTGTTTGCATGGACCCTGTGTTCCCAGCTCCGCTGCTCAGCACAGCCGGACACCACAGTCCCTTGCTCTGAGCTTACTGAAAGCTATTCCCAGCTGGGCACCTGGTCCAGTAGCCACAGCATGTCATTTAACCTTCCTGGGATTCAGGTATTCACCTATGTGTTGCTTACGATACCAAAACACGTCTTGTACATACTGTTTAATTAACGTATCTAAAGCACTGTTATCTCCTTTATAGGATAGTATGTCATTATATAATCTACATTTGCACACATACATTTAATATATACTCCTCTCCTTGAGCTTTCATTAGATAATCCCAGTATAAACCTGAATACAGCTGGGGAGTGGCTCTAACCTCCCTGTTTGGTATTCCGTTCCCTCCCGTAATAATCTGTTACCCTGAAGTTTGTTGGGGACTTTTTTTCTTCTTTTTTTTTCCACTCCCCATCTCCTTGGCAGCCCAAGAGAAGCAGGCTTTGGATTAACTTTCAGACACTCCATGAAAGAAGTACAAAATATTAGAACTCATCCAGCCCAATACCTATCTAATTTAATGTTCACTGAAATATTTACGGATCACGGGATTTTGTTAAGCATGAGACTGTATGCAAACGCACTTTATCTTAAAAACAAATCTCCTCAGAACAAGGACATGCATTTGGATACACTGTATTTATAGATTTTTTTTTCCACAGTATTAGCGTATTTGTCTCCTACAAGCAATTATTTCCAATGACCAAAAAGTACAGGGAAGTAGAGGGAGCACTTATAAAAGCAAATCTAATTTTGTTTTGCCAACCATTATTAAAAAGTCACTCTTGAAAAATAAAAGAAAGAGCAGGAAAGAGGTCAGGTGTAATGCAACCTAGCAGCTCAGGAGGAAAATTCCCATGTTGAGTGCAATGTTAAATCAATGAAGCTTAGCAAATTTTAAAGAGGTACATTTACAGTTACTTCTTCATAAAGTAATTGAAACATGTTTTTGCAGCAGCCTCTTCCCTTGCCTTTGCTTTTCTCTTTGTTCCTCTCAGAGAGAGCTATGCAAGATGATTTGGTATAAACGGGATTAGTTTCCCCTCTCATTGCTCACTCCCTATTTGCTCTCTTTTGACAGGGCAGCCTGTTACTAACACACACGCTCCTCTTTGCTTCACTGGACACAGGGACCACAGATACTTTTACTTACAGAAATTGAAGCAGAAAGGGATGAGCAGTGAGCCAGGTTATCCCAGCCTCTATCGTGATCCTCAAAAGCCAGAAGAGGGCACGGTGAGGAGTGGAGAGGAGAGGAGAGGTCATTGCATTGCTCTCCTTTCTGCAGACCCATGCACAGGGAATGCAACAACCCCATGCCACTTTCTGGAATCAATCTGCCTGATAATGCTGCCTTTGAAATTTTCTAACTCCACGTCACAGCTCCAGCTGAGCTGTAATGCTACCGCTAAGTCCTAGGAATTCAGAAAATTAATATATATTCATAAATCGTGTCAAGTTTTCAAGTTCTCCCTCCTGCACTCAGCCTGGTCACAAAAACAATGAGCAGTTTCATTTTCTAGGTTCAGCACAGTTGTTTGTGACAGCCACATACATCTGGAAGCTGTCCACATCACTCCAGGTTTACATCGCTAGAAACGAGAGCAGAATCCAATCCTATGGTTTCACCCTTTGAAGTTTTTTGTTGTGTTTCCTTTTGCTGAAGTGCTTTTGATTCTGGATTTTCAGTGCCCGAAGGACTCAGACAAACAAAAATGGCCTTTGTCAAAATTTAAATCGTGACAAAATTTCTAATTATCTTGGGTTTCGTAGCACCCTCTCTTCCTTTGACCCCTACTTGCTGAACAATGCCTATACTTAGGACACAGGCTGCGTGGTCTAAAGGTGCTAGAGAAGAACTGACATCAAAAACTTTTTTCACACTAGTCAGGTGAACAGGATTTGGCCCAGAATCCCCAATGGGGGCAGAGACTGAAGGCGAAAAAACTGAAAATGAGAAATTGAATTCCCCAAGGCTCAGTGTCACCATGTCAGCATCAGTGTGTACACCACTCCATTTTATTTTACACACAGACATGAACTTTAGTTATATTAAAAGCCAGCGCTATCCACAGCTGTTCTTTGATGTCTAAGGCCAGATGGTTTCCAAAAAAGACTTATTCAAGCCATTGTAATCCACACCAAAATGGAAGCCAGTAATGCTAACAGTAGTATAGTGTGAGATAGCATTCAGTGAGAGAAACGGGGAAGAAAAGCAAAGCTGATCAGAATCAGTTGCCCTGCTCCATCTATTTGATGTATGACTGCTGCTTAGCCATCACAAGTTTTGTTAGAACATGTAGCCTTAGTGTAATTCCATTTTTTTCCCTTTTTTAATCATTTAGGCTGTGAAGGTCCAACTTAATTGTTTCTTTGCAGTAAGTACCATTTTGCTTGATTATAACTGATGTTCTGACAACAAAAAAGAAAAAGACATTAACTCCAGATAGCATCACACTTACAGAGTTGGCTTCAGTATTTGTTTTCAGCTTCCCTTGTCCTTCCCATTTCAATTTTTATTCTCTTGCATATTCAGCAACATGCTTTACAATACTCCCTGCCCCACCGCCCTGTGTTCTAACCAAGCTTTGACAGTGTTCATTGCTAATCCAACAGTTTGCACAAGTCCATAGCACAAGGTCAAGTCTAATTATCTTCTTCACTTTTCCTCCACTCCCTCAAGGCGATAATAGCTTCAGGGAATTAAATACAGGATCAAAAATGAGAACTCTGCTCCTATTAATTGACCTGCATTTTCAGCAGCACTAGAAGGGAAATGTCAGGGTCTCAGGTGCAGCAGAATAGAGATATTAGCACCCATTGTCACACGTTAGGCCTCCTTACTCCATTTGTAATGCTGGGAGCTCAAACAAATTGCCCAGACAATACGTTTCTAGTCTTCTAGCAGAGGCTGCAAGAAGTTTAGGTTACCTACCAGATGCAGAGTTATGCCTAAGCAAGCTTTCATTTGATCGGAATTTCTCACTCCAACTTTGTTCCAGCTGCTCTGTTCCATCTTTCTCTGCGTACATGAATGCTTCATCTTTCTTGCCCATCCCCTTCCCCTTATGTAGACAATTGTAAGGCACCCAAAGTTCACTCAGTACCTTAAAGGAGGCAGAAAGACAAAGGTAACATTCCTGCTCTCTCATGATAAAGAGAAGTCTATGGGAGGAACACATACTGAGGACAAGAATAAATTAAGCAAAGGTCAGATTTTCAAGATTATAAGTTCCCTTGTTTGTTCTGGAGGCAAGTCGTGTTCTGCCAGAAGCATGCTATAATCTGTTTCACAGTGTTAGGATTAGAATTCATGTTTAAAAAGTAGTATTAAAGAAAGCAAGTAGTTCTTTTTATTAAAAATTAAAAGATATAAAACCCTCTAAAACCAGCCAGCAAGCTGGAATCTAGGAAAGAATATCCCAGCTCATCTAGAACATTGGAGCAACATCTCTAGGATATTTCCTCACAGATGTCAGCAAACCAGTTAAATTTTCTCCAGATCTTCTGCTGCCACATTCTGCCACATATTGCATCCTCTTCCTCATGGTACTGTGCAGTGTGCATACTTGACCTTTTTTTAACACCCAGCTCATCTCCACAAGGACCACCATAATGCCCTGACACACCATTCTTACCATTTAAGTCTTCCTATTAGCTCTCATTCAAGGATACGTGCCTTGCCGCCTGCATCAAGTGTTTGCACAGCCTATGCTTTCACTATTTGCCTCGCTCCAGTATGCTCCAGCATACCAATAACAGCAACCTCAAATAGTCATTTGTCCTCTAGCACATCAAACTCTCCCTGACACATCTAACCCTAGGAACACTGTCTCAGCACTAGCTGAAAAGGTTCCTCTCTAAAATCTAGTTCTCTCAGATGTTAACTGTGGCCAGACGCCACCTCCTTCTGCTTACGTTTGTAGGGACTGGTATTTACCTAGCCAGCCACGGGCCATATCAAGGTTGCCCTCACCACTTTGCATTCCTTCATATGCTTTGAAACATCTTATTTTAATCAAGATCACAAACTCATAATTTCTCATTTATTACGTGTTTGCACAGTTCTCAGAACACCATGGACCAAGAGTGCTCAGTGCAACTAGAATATAAACACAACAACAACAGTTTTCAATTCCTGTTTATATTAAGACTAACAGAGAAGTACAAATGCCATAGAGTCTTTTTAATCAGCAAACGAACATATTTTTTTCTATTATCCTAAATTCCCATGTAACCACTCTGAATGACTCAGTCCACGGTGAAGCCAGAATTCTTGCTATCTTAGTCTTTGCTGCTTCAGGAGGTTTCTCTTACGTGTTTGTTTAGGATAAGCACCACTCCTCTCCTTGTTCCGTAAGCAAAAAGGGACACACCACTGCCCTCTCTGATCTCTTGGTGTCAGAGAGGGAAGAGACAATGCTAAAATCTTAGTTGACAAGAGCAGACAAATAGCTGCAGCAGAGGGAATGGCACCACAGCAGGGCTGGGGTACTGGAGGCGGAAGGAGGTTAGTGCTCTTCTCCCACCAACACTAACAAAACCCTAACAGAACAGAAGAGACTTTTGTTCTGCGGACACAGACCCAGCTGATGCCTCTATCTGATCCAAACCATCCCCATCTGCAAGATGGAGAAATTGCTGGACAAAGCCTGCCATAAGATGCACAGCCAGCAGCACCGAGAAGCAGCTGCAAAGGGAAGTCTGGACATCACTGCTGTCATCAGCATCTGCTTTGCACAGCTTTTGCTCACCATGTGCTTTGCCTGGGATGGGTTTTAGCTCCTGTGCTCTGTACTCCCCAGAGAACACCCAAGGCAGTGGTGTGGAAGGAGTTAAGATAAGGAAAGCCATCAAAGCTTACAGGGGACTCTTTCAAATTGCTTCTTGTGGGGCAAAACACAAATGTTAAAGTACACATTAATTTTCTTCCCCATAGCAGGAGCTTTGCAGATATTGACAACTCTCTCAGGATGAAGCTTAAAGCAGCTGCATTAATTTATACTATTGAGCTATAATGCTTTTAATTTATTTTCTAATTTGCTTCACATCCCCAAATTCCCTAAACTGCTTCTGTCTGTTTAATATGAAGGTTAGCCAAGGCTCCACCAGATAAATCCACCTTAAGGCTATCAGAAACCTTTTGTCAAGCAAGAGCATTCTCCTTCCAAAGAGGCCTTTCTTCTGTTCATGAAAAGACTATTAATAACACAATTATTCCCGTTGAAAGAAAAGGCCATAATTAATAGACTCAAGAGCAAAACATCCATCCTACAGGAAAACAGACTTTCTGCTCCTGGAGGCAATATTTTAAATCCACAGTATTGCTGTGGATTTAGAAGCAGCTAAATCTAGAGAATAATGGAAAATAATAGGGACCCCCCCCAAAAAAAAAAAAGTTGCAGATTCCATGAATAGCTTGGCACTGAAAGCAGAAAATGGGAGGCTACATTTCCTATTTCCCAGCAGTCAACTAGAATTACCTTTCACACCATGGCTTGAGCAAAATGATCTGCAAACATATTTTACATGTGTTATACTAAGGTGCAGCACTTTAAGCATACAGGTATATAATTTAAGTATACTGCTACTTCAGGCGAAGTAATTCCGCTATGTGCAACCTTATTCTGCTAGCTGGTAGCTGAACAAAATATTAATAAGCTTTCTATAAAGGACTAGAGGAAAAACAGCATAGAAAAGATGGGTGAGAGCAGAAAACAGAGAGAGATGAGAATTTTTTGAAAGGTCATGATCCCCCAACTTTTGTAGCTGTTCAGGACCTCAGTTGTGCCATTGATAACCTACTCAATGTCAGCTGTGCTCAGGGAGAACAGTTTGAGTCTGCTCCATACCTCACTACTTCATAAAACACAGGCTTGCAGAAACAGAGTCCCATTTTGATCTGAAGTTGAGCTAATTAAATGGGATGCATGCAGGGAGATAGAGACTCATTGACTAGGTAAAGAACAGGAGCCTGGAGTAGCAGTGATAAAAGTGAAGTACGAGCAGTGGCACCCCAACCAGCTGTAAGTTCATTTCAATTCCCTAATATTTCATTGGCATGACAGCTGCTTGTCTGTGGCACTTCTAATCAGCTGCAAATGGCTGGGGGGCTGTCGCATGTTCATTTGTCATCACCGTCTTCTCCTGATTCACATACAGGAACGCTAGCACCTCTGCTTCTGCCATGTTAATCACAGTGTTCCCCTCATTGCTTGGGGATGTGGGGTGTTTTGTTTTGTTTTGTTTTTCCCATGTTCCCTTACAGCTTTGGCACTGGAGAAAAGATCTTTGTTTCATTCTCCCTCCTGTCATGATTTACCACTGTTATCTTACTCTATGCTGTGTTTCAGCTATTCCCCTTTTCACCGTTACTGCATGCTTATGTTAGGAGATACTAAAAAAATGAACAGCTGAGAAGTTACTGTCTTTTAATTTTACTGTGTTGCTGGAGAAGATTTCTTCAGGGCAGACAGTGATTCAGCATCTTTGTTTATCAAAATCATGCCAGGGTGTTTTGCACCTCTCCGCCCGAACCCCTGCTTCCTGTAGTGTATGTCACACAATGTTCACCCATTTGAAATGGTGTGAACTCATACCGCAAGCACCACAGCTCATGCCTCAGAGTAAAATGCATAAACCAGGACAAAACACCTCACTTGTGCTGCAAAAATAAAGTTGCTGTTACCGACAAGCATGACCTTTAAGTGCTCAGTGCAGAGCAGAAAAAGGTTATTTTGCCACCACCTCTACAATGAAAGATTCCTACCGTGTTCTACAGTGTCCAAAAACACAGAGCTTTATGTGGTGAAACTGCTGCGTCAGTATTATCAATTATACAGAAACACATGCCCACTTATACACAAATACCTTGAAGGATGCTGTAGCATATAATCTTTTAAAATAAAGTACGTACCTATTTCATTCCTATACTATGAATTCTGCAGGTACACTACCATCAAAAACAAATTAACATGGAGCACTGCATGAACTACTTTGGGATGACAGAACCTAAGAAGCAATCTGATAGGTGAGGAGAGACCTTGGGACAGGTTTGGCTTTGAGTAAGTATTTTGTGAGGATTAATTATTTAATATTTATAAAGTGTTTTGCAGAGAAAAATACATAACTATAAATGGTTTTAGCATTTTTTTTACAGCTGGGTCTGATCTTGGTTTGGTTGCATCAAAAATGCATGCGTCACTTGCAAAACCTCATACGACAACAGCTATCATTAAAATCTGCTTATTCTCTATAATGAAGTGTCGTTTCAGTCACTGCATATCCTCCAAAGTGACAGGCTACGCAGGCACCCTTCAGGGAAAAATCTGCAGAGTATTATTACATGTGGATAGCCAGGCATACGGAGAAAACACTCATCAATATAAGCTTGTTAGCTTATAAAGCTGTGAGTGTTTGCTACAAGGCTAAAACAAGCAGTTCAAAAGACATCTGCTGAACTCAGAGGACAGCATCTATTGTAGGGAAAGGTAGATAAAACTCATTTTGCATTAATTCAGCATATAGTCCCCACAGACTTCCCTGCCAGGAGCTGGAGCACGCAGCTATTCTGCCATTGCCCCAGGGGCACGGTTAGCACATGGCTCTGTAGCACCCTGGCTTTAGTGGCACACCAAGCCTACAGAGCTTGCCCCGTGCCCTCCCTCTCTCTCACCCAGGCACACATCTGTTATTAACCTCACCCTGTAACTCATCAACACCCAGCTGCTGTGACATATCTGTGGGATGAGGCAGCAAACTGGAGTTCAGCAAGGATGTGGAGGTGGTCCACGCTCACCTCTTGTAATTCCATCTATCACATTTCTAAGCACAAACCTTTTAGCCCTTCTCCCTGCAGCTCCTGGGTGTCATCTGAGGGACGTGGCATGCACATTTTCCACATGCACATACATGCAAGCCAGGTTTTTATAGCTCATGAGGTTTCTTTCACAGGTCTTTTTGGAATTTTGACTATCTTTTATTTAGAAGTCTGTGAAATACTTTGCCATCAGGAAGAAAAAAAAAAAAATTATCTGTCCCTGCTAGATTAACTCCTGCAGATTTCTCCTTTACAGAATTTATATACATATAAATCAAGAGACTGCTGTTGTTAACCCTCTATAAAAGAATGAGACTGTTTTATCTTTCACCCACAGATTGGCACAACATTCAGACGTCTCTAGTTTTCCCACTTCCAAAGTGAGTGCAACTGACTGCATTGAGGTCAGGGCTTAGCTCACCTCAGCTATATCTAAGAAAAGAGACTCCTTCAACTGGCAAAAAAAAAAAAAAAAAAAGATGGAAAGCAGTACTGAGAAGAACGAAAAATCTTTCACTTTGTAATCTAATTTTTGGTCATTGGAAGTTGCTTCTCTATGGTGATGCTAATTTGTTTTTTTAAAAATGAGACTCCCCCCTGCGATGAAAATCTCCTCAGAGGGCTCTGGCCTTTTGTTTCAAATTCCTTGTGAAGTCCTTAGGGTTGAACATGCAGCTGCTGCTTAATACATTCAATTTTCCATGCATTAGGGTCAGTAATCCAGTCCCATGCAGAGCAGGGTCTCTCTGTTGGCTCCAAGCTTCCATGACGACAGCGAGCAGAGAGATAAATGCAATGGAGACACAGAGTCCCCACAAGCAGCACCTTGTGAAAATACTACCCAGCCTGCCTTCTCTTCTCTTCTTTTTTCTTTAAATAAACCATCGGTGATTATCTGGTTTGCGATTATGTTCCTGTGAGAAGCCATCTGACAAATCATAATTAAAAACCACAGGAACAACATTCACTGTATTTTTAAACTGCTTGTAAATCCCCTTTTAGACTTTCCTACCTATTTTGGGTGCACAGTGTATGTAAAACCTGATGCACTACAGGAGCAGTGTTCATCTTGCACCTCTTTATCTCTGAAGTGCTGATAAGAGGACCTAAAAATGCTAATACATTGGGAAACTCCCCACAGAGCCATAATGAACAGATTTATAGAAACCTCAGTATTCTGCCTGTGTCTTGGTTGTGAGCACTCTTCACTAAAAGCAGTTTTCTTCCTCATCTATGTTGCAAGCTTCAGAGAACAAACAAGTAGTAGAGCAATGCTTTTCAAAACCTAAGTTTACTCTCCCTTTCTGCATGTATCTCTGAAGAGGTTACACACTGAAATCCATGAAGTCTACCTTGAATTGTCTAGTCACCATACTGCTGGGAGGGAGAGGAAAAAAAGAAAAAGCTAAGTCAACATTAGTAGAGCAGTGTAATAAACAAATATAAATGGGAGAGAAAGTGAATCAGTCTAACCTGAGGGCAGCATGTGCCTCCCTGGCAACCACAGCAGCAGATGGCTTTTTCATCAGCCTCTCTCTTACAAAGGGTGGTAAAGTTGTCTAGTGATGACAGCTGCTGGGAGACAGGAACCTGACCACTGAGTAAGATGTATAACCTTCAAGAAAGATCTTACTCAGTACAGATTCTCAGATGCTACAACTGTAAAATAGAGATAATGTTATCCCCTGATCTTTATGAAGTGCTAGTAGGTTCCTGGATGTAAGGTAAATACATAAATTTTTTTGAGGGGAAAAAAAAAAGGGAGAAGAGGTTGGAGAAGGGCTTAATGCTCTCAAGGAAACAGTATACTAACGACAGCACTTCTTGGATGATAACAAATACGTGGAAATGGCACAGCATTTTTCATCAAGCGATGTCACAGTATTGTGCAACAGATCTCTGCCTCCTTATCTTATAAATGAGGACAACAAGCCACACAAAAGATTTGCCAAGGTCATCTGCTAAGTCAAAACTATCACTAGAGCACCAGACTTGTATTAGCTACCAACTGCATGAAGTTTAACAAGAGCAAGTGCCGGATTCTGCACCTGGGATGGGGAAACCCTGGCTGTACGTACAGAGTAGGGGATGAGAGGCTGGAGAGCAGCCCCGCAGAAAGGGACCTGGGGGTTCTGGTTGAACAGCAAGTTGAACATGAGCCAGCAGCGTGCCCTGGCAGCCAGGAGGGCCAGCCGTGCCCTGGGGTGCATCAGGCACGGCCCTGCTGGCCGGGCGAGGGAAGGGATTGTCCCACTCTGCTCTGCACTGGTGCGGCCTCACCTCCAGCACTGTGTGCAGGTTTGGGCACCACAGTATAAGAAGGACATGAAACTATTAGAGAGTGTCCAAAGGAGAGCAACAAAGGTGGTGAAGGGTCTAGAGGGGAAGACATATGAAGAGCGGCTGAGGTCACTTAGTTTGTTCAGCCCAGAGAAGAGGAGGCTGAGGGGAGGCCTCATGGCGGCCTGCAGCTTCCTCACGAGGGGAGCGGAGGGGCAGGGCTGATCTCTGCTCTCTGGTGACAGCGACAGGACCCGAGGGAACGGCATGGAGCTGTGACAGGGGAGGTTCAGGCTGGGTGTTAGGAAAAGGTTCTTCACCGAGAGGGTGGTCGGGCACTGGAACAGGCTGCCCAGGGCAGTGGTCACAGCACCGAGCCTGCTGGAGTTCAAGCAGTGTTTGGACAATGACCTCAGACATATGGTCTGATTTTTGGGTGGTCTTGTGTGGAGCCAGGAGTTGGACTCAATGATCCTTGTGGGTCCCTTCCAACTCAGGATATTCTATGATTAACCACCCAAACAGAAACAACTTTGTCTAAGAGAACAAACCTGACCTGGACTTTTGTGCATTTAATTGCCTTCCTAAAATTCTTCCTACCCTGCTGTGCATAAGTTACTATTTTAGAATGGAGTGAAAGCTGAATTTAATATCGTAAAATATTTTTAAATGCAAGTGTCTTTTTGTTCCTAAGATTTTCCTAGGTTTTAATACGCCTTACCAGCAACATCAAGAAAACGAGGTGACAGAGAGATATAGCACCAATGTAACTCCTGAGAAAATGCTTGAAAGAGATGGAGGAATTGTGGCTGTGAACTTTAAGACAAACTTACATTCTTGCAGGCTCATGTGATTTTCACAATGGTACAGAAAACAAAGGAACTAGGATTTGTAATTGTGTTATAAAAACAATCAATTCACGTGTTCCACTCCTTTCCTCCTACACACACTAGCACTACATATACAGGCATTGTGCATAACCTGCCGGAGAGAGTTTTGTTGATTCAGTGCAGTGTCTTTGAACCACAAGGTCTTTACAGCCAACAGACCCTAATGCATGAAATAAGTTTCACTTGTCTTTAATGGCATATTTCTGTGTCTATCTTGTATTACGTTTCCTTTACTGTGTTTTGTGCCTAAATACTTCTGCCCACATGACTTTTGTTTATATTTGGGGGTTGTTTATTTATTTATTTTTTAAGTAAAAGAATTGGAGAAGTCAGTATTAAACATAAAAGCCAACACATTTGAAGGAGACTATTTTTCACACTGTCTGAAGCACAGATGGACTGAAAAAAGGATTCTCAATTCCAGCCACTGAGCTAGGCATCACCCCTGCAGTTAGCATGGTACTTCAACAGCCTTTCCTACAGAATTGCTTGGATCTGTATTATTGAAGCTCCAGTTTAACTGGGGATGAAGAACAGGGTGTAAGGAGAAGACAAACAAATTTAAATGCTACAATTTAAGTGCTGACTATGAATACAACATCGCCTACCCCCTACTTATGTGTGTTCCAAAGCACAATGCACTGACCATTTCTATGACAACAGACGCATTTCAGTAGCAAGAAGATCAGGATATGCTTGGCATTTCAGAAAATCTTTAGCCCTAAATTTCTATTTCTTTGGTTCAAGTTTAAGCTGAGAATAGCCTCTGTCACTTCCCCCAAGGTCCTGGTCACTGACAGGGAGGAAGATCTACCTAGAAGTCATTTGGGGGCATAACAGAAAAGAATAGAATCACAAAATCACAGAATCATTTAGGTTGGAAAAAACCTTCAAGATCAAGTCCAACCATCAAGTTGACCTACCAAGTTCCATCACTAAACCATGTTCCTCAGAGCAACATTCACATGCCTTAAATACCTCCAGGGATGGGGACTCCACCACCTCCCTGTGCAGCCCATTCCAATGCTCGACCACCCTCTCCATGAAGCAGTTCTTCCTAATGTCCAATCTAAACCTCCTCAGTGCAACCTGAGGCCATTGTCTCGTGTCCTATCACTTGTCACCTGAGAAAAGAGACCGGCACCCTCCTCACTGCAGCCTCCTTTCAGGTAGCTGTAGAGAGCGACAAAGTCTGCCCTCAGACTCCTTTTCTCCAAACTAAACAACCCCAATTCCCTAAGTCACTCCTCATAAGTCTTGTTTTCTAGTCCCTTCCCCAGCTTTATTGCTCTTCTCTGCACTTGCTCAAGCAACTCTAATACCCTTCTCATAGGGAGGGGCCCAAAACGGAACACAATATTTGAGGTGTGGTCTCACCAGTGCCACAAACAAGGGAACAATCACTCCTCTTGTCCTGCTGGGCACGCTATTTCTGATGCAGAATAGTTCCGAAGAAGGCAGAATAAACATCTATTTGTTTGAACTTATCTTAATTCATTTCAAGATGATAGAGTTATAAATACCTCAGCAGGGAGATAGACGTGGGCTCTCTGCTGATTCAGGCTTCTGAAGAGTAGAACTGCATTATCTCTACTGCATTAAGGCCTTACAGAACTGCCTAAATGGCCTTGGGATTACGTCCTAAGGGAAGGAAAAACAAAAGTAAAATACTTGACTGCAGAACTAAATCAATAATCCTGAAGCTTTTTATTCCTCTCAGTCAAGAGTCAAATGAAAGACAATCAATACAATTATTGTAACTTCTTCCTGAAAAAGCAACAGATAATCTATTCTGTGGAGTCTGAGGAATCCAAAGCACAGTGCAGAAGATAAGTCCTCTTCATCATGAGAATTGCAAAGGATGTTCAATGCTTTCCTAGCCCGTCCTGCCATGCTCGCAGGAAATAGAAACAAACTACAGGTTAATGCCATTACCATCAATGGTTGCTTTCTAAAAGAGACTGCATTTCTCCTCATCATTTAATCTGCATGCTGAATGGAGAAGCTCAAGTGCACCAAGTTCAGAACAGATATTCTGCAGAGTAAAACGTTCATCAATAATTATTTTATGCTGCAGGACAAGAAATATTCAACGATCCAGCTTCTCCATTCACACTCACAGCATCTTCGATTTCTTCATCAGCTCCCCATTTTTTTCAGTTCACACCTACAGCCACCCATGCAGAATTCCCTTACCACAGATGTCAACTGCAGTAACAAGAACAGAGCATCTCACATTATTAGACCTTTTTTCTGCTACAGGTCCTTTATTGAGACTACATCGCCTACAAGCAATGTACAGCAACGAAACAACCTTGGCAATGAAGGCGAAAATGTCAAAGCACCTGAAAGGCAACTGAACAGGAAATTTGGGAGTTATGAGCAGAGCTTTTAAAACTGGTGACAAATGTAGCTTTTTAGTAGGGATGCCTCTATTCTGAAGGCAGTTTTCATAGCAGTAGTTCCCCAAGCATAGAAAGCACACAGATTTCCTCTACAAAGATCTGTTGTCCTACTAGTCCCCAGCCCAGCCAGCCTTTCTGACAGCTCTGCACTATTCGGAGCTGACAAGCCCAAGAGGCTCAGGTGCACGCACACACCTGCTAACTGGGAAAGCTGCTCCCAGCTGCACCTTGACTGCAGCTGGGAATTAACCTGAAATCTGAGGACTCTGCTTCTCTTCACAAAGAGTGGTTCTAGGTACAACCTGGGTAGAGGGGTAACAGCAATGTTTCCCTTCCCCTCTGAGACATCTCTGCTCTGTCACTATAAAGCAGTGTAGTGTCCAATTGCCACATATACTGAGCCTCCTCTCACCTTCTATTGCTACGACATTGCCTTAGCATATACATTTAGAAATACGAACTATGATGTCTCTGCCAGATTTATGCCTTTGTGTCTTCATCACAGGTCCATCACTTTCAGCCTTTCATCTCTTCATCTAGTATGTATGACTATCATGGCAGCAAGGGAACAATTCTTCTGACAGGTTGCCTGAGCATCTTACACTTCAGTCTTCCTGCGTTACCTTCCAATAACGTCTTTCTGTTTGCTTCTAACATTACTGCTGTCATTATGACCCCTCTATGGTTTCTTTTGGGCTCTATCAACAGGCAGATTTCCCAAAAGAATTTACCCAAGGACTCTAAGGAGAGCACTCCATCTCAATGTTAAAGGCTCAGATTCAAACCAGTTTCTCTTCGTTTTTTCACTATTAGTTGTATAGAGCAAGTTTCATTTGGTAAATTCAAATATCTGAAAGCAACAAGGAAAATGCAAAGCTTCCTGGCGGAGTTGTTAATTCTGCATTCAGTTATGCACTTACATTCATTATTCTCGACTTTTTTTACTGTCACTGATTACTCTTAATTATTCACAATTCTGTCTAGTAATACAGAAGAGAAAATATTTATCCTGTAAATACTGGTCCTAGAGTCAAACCTGCATCTCTTGCTTTGGTAGAAGGTCCTCTAACCACCAGGTCATTAATAACACCCGAACAGATATATTCTCCAACACTTACAGTGCCAGTGCAAGGGACTACTTAGGCATTTTACAATAAAAAAAAGTATTAAAAGAGAGGGGAGAGGAAAATAAACAACTACTAATAAAGCAACTACTAGGACCCAAATACTCTTATGACCCTAAAAGACTTGCCCACAGTTGCACAGAAAAACTGTGGAAGGGACAAAAAATTGAGTCTCACTCCCTCAAGTTTCTTAGCCATAAGGTAGAAAGGAATTTCTATGAACAGCACAGACACCGTATTTTCAGCAACAAACAACTATTATGATTGATATTCTATGTTGATACATTAAGCTATCACCTCTAAAACAGCCTGGAGATCTACAGTGGTTTGAAGAGTAGTGTAATTAGAAACTATTATATGATGGGTAGCCACTATAACACAGTGAGATAGCCCCAAATCTACCAAAACAAAGAGGGAGTGTGCATGAGAGCATTCAGGAAGACCTCGCTGCCTTTTTGGTACACAGACATTTTCCATTTGCTCACTATTTTCACGCCAAGATCAGAAGCTTCTAGTATCTCTAATGCTCCAGGGTATCATTATGTGAGGTTGGCCAGGCTTTCTCTTCATCCCTGTACTATCTTTAAAAGAAAATTATTAATGAGGAACAACATGTAATTTTGTGCTTGGCAGTAGACAAAATCACAAATATGTCCTCCTGTGCTTTAATGCACAATTGGAACAGACCTGTGAGTTACTCACGTACAATGCAGCATCAGCTGTTACATTTATTGTAAGAGTCTTTCTCCCGGGAATTTAACTGGATATTTGATTATGGATGTGTAACTAAGAGGGATTTATCGTGGCTCAAAATCTTAAGAATCCCACCTCAAAGCCTCCTCTTCTCCAATGCCAGAGGCTTATTTCTGACATACTGACAGCTTAAAAAAAAAAAAAAAGTAAATCCCAGGAGACTTAGTTGTAGAAACATTTTAGTAATAATAAAATATAAGAAAAAATAGGCTGCAAGTACAAATGTGTGTGTATTTAAGTATCAGGATAGAATTGCGTCTGGAATTTTATCTTGGATTCAGAGTCAAATTCCACAGTTTCTCCTTGCTTTACAGTTTCACGGACATATACCAAACATCTGAACTTCCCTGAAAGACAAGAAGACAGGGAATACAAGGAATATGTAGACATTACTCTCAAGTCCACATATCGGACCCAATTGTTTTCCTTTATTTTAAATCAGGGATGAGTTACGTCTTACGCTATCTTGCTTAATTAATGGAAACACGTTTTAAGATGATTAAAAGACCCACAGTATCAATTTCTATTCAAAAATTAATATAATTAATTAATGCAATTATAATTCTCATCAGAAACTAATTCATTGTTGTTTCCCATAAAACTTCACTATCTGCGATGGTCTCAATGTTGAGACTGTACATCTTTATCTGACTCTCCCACTCACCTCATTCAAATCAGTTGTTTCAGTAAAACTAACAGAGGAAAAAAAAAAAGAGAATCATCTGTCTCAGGTAACTCTAATTTTAAAGTGATACTACTTTTTTTTTTTTAATTTCATAGTATTTTTGTCAACAACACTTCTTAAGAAGTGATTGCAAATTCATCTTATATCCACTTTGCTGTTTGTTAAAAAATGATCAAGCAACTTGTATTTCTATGTAGTACTTCACAAAGAAATCATGTCTCTGGTACTATCTTATTCCATTTGAGACAATGGTAAGGTTTCCAGTGATTTAGAAAATGTAAGATAGGGCCTTCTCTACCACAAACAATCCTATGCTTTTTCGAAACAGATGTAAGAATTCATCTAGAACGGCAGCAGTAAATAGCACTCCCTTGAAGACAAAGCTGAAATAGGAAAAGAATATTCAAAAGTTTGTGTAATACAGAAGTGTATTCGCCAATACACTGTTAATCAAATTTACCTGTATTAACATATTAACACAATTGAAAACATTTAGATCACTTTTCTTGGCCATATTAGCACAAATCTAATTGGCAAACCAACACTTCAATGCATATCATTATTTGAAAGGTGTAGATAAATTGGAGAGTGTTCACAGAGGGTAACAAAAAACAACTAGGGCTGGAGTCACTTGCCTACAATGAAATAAAAAAGAAAGATATGAGGGTTGAGCTGAAGGAAAGAGAAGGAAACATGAATGTAGTTGATAATTAACTACGTGAAAAGTAGAAAGGGAAGAAGGGAAGAATTTAGTACACCAAAAATTGAGAGCAAAAGGAGAAACAGTTTGAATAGCTAAATGTTTATAATGATCTTCCTATATAAATGACAGCAGACATGACTTTTTAGATATGCGAAAGTATTGTTCTGTTCTGAAGAGCTTCAACATAAAATGATGCCTTCTTTCCATGGCATCTGCTCCTTGCAGAGACATATCTGAAGAAAATGAAGTATTTCTGCTTTCATTCCTCAAAGCCTTGTTCTCACTGCACAGTCCCATTACTTCCAGTGGGTGAAGTCACCAAAGGCATAATATGAAAAAGTGGATTTTTTTTTTCTGATGACAGTCAATGAACCTTATGCCTGAAGAAGTTTCTCTCTTCTTGGAGATAAATTTATTCACATGCATCAAAAAAAATGAGGAATGTAGCCGAATTCTCACATTTCAAATTCAGTTTATGGCATTGGAAAAAAAAAAAAGACAGTTTTTCACTAGTACTTTTGATACTTAAAACATTGAGAAGTTAAAGGTATGGAATGCCAGGATGTGTTGACAAATATTATTGGAGATATGAATTCAGGACTAAACGAAACTCAAAAGTAACCCACCACGTTAAAGCCAACATTCACCAGAAATCACAGTGCTCTGATGACATTACCAATGGTATAAAAGTAGTTAGAGTGTGGAGTACATAATAAACCAAAAAAATGTCCTCGTTCATGACAACAGTTACTTTCAGTACAATTAAAGCAATTCACAGGCATGCCACAGTATTACACAGGTAATAACAAGTGTTATTATATACATTGTTTTTGTAAATATTCCAAAACCATTTGCTTAGGTAGTGTTAAAATACAAGTTTGTGGCCGAGACCAAAAATAGTAATTTATTAAAAAATTTTTAGAATAATATTTTAAGCAGTGAATGATTTTATAAGACAGATTTATGGCCTGTGGCAGATAACCACAGAAGAACAATTTCTTCTCATATAGTTAAGAGATTGCAGCAGAGTTTGTGCTAATGTAAATTTGTAAGGTAAGCAATATGAGTAAAATCTGGATTTCTTCTAATTGGGATCCCTATTCAATGAAGTTTATTAATATCGATTAAGTAGTCTGGATTTATATCAAGATATCAGACCCCACTCCACAATTAATGCTCTGTCTCCCAAAAAGCCATTTAGAGTTGTATTTTCTGGACCACTAAGGGTCTCCATTTTAAGTGCCATAAATGTCAATTGAAAAACTAGCAAACAAAAAACAATAAAAAAGAAACGTTTGGATCCTAACACCTCACAGTATTGATTCTCTTGCCACATTTTAAAGGAAATTAAGTGGAAGAAGATATTGGTGATGATGTTGAGACACATGAAAATCTAGTTTCAATGCCACTAACAGCAAAACCATCAATACAAGCTAAAGTGTATATTTTTTATTAAGTTAGTATGAAGTGCATTCAAGGCTTTCCCAAAGATTCTGCTGATATTATAGTGAAATATCAGAATTCATAAATATGAAGTATAAAGTTACTGCTATTTGGTTTTGAAACCAAAACTGAAGGGGGATCACCTGTATGTATTTTCTTTTTTCATTCTTGCTGCTTGTGATTATTGCTACTGATTATTTGATCCCAAAAGATGAAGAATGTGGAGAAGAGAACTGAAAGAAATGAATGGGTAGACAATTATACTCCATCAGATGTACCTGAAATCAATCACGATTCAGTTTACTCAGGCTGTTTTCTTGAGCATGCTGTCTATATGAACTGTTCAATGGAGAACCTCAGTAATGATCTGGCTTTCTGCACATTGATCTTTAACGGCATTGTCATTTCAGCCAATAGAAGTCAGGTGAAGACTAAGTGAAAATGTTTTCTTTTATTGGGGAACTAACAAACGCATGAAGGAATTTCCCCAGAAAATACAAAAGGGAAAGAAAACAAAAGGGGTGCCTACTCTCAAAATTACTGCCCAGTGCTGAAACGTAAAAATAAGTGAAGGGGGAAGACAATCAGTGAAAAGGAAAAGGGAATATTTCTTTGTTTTTATTAATAAAGTTTTCAAATGTTACACTTTTTGCATATATGAAGCATTGTCCATAGAGTAATTAAAAATGTCACCAGTCAGTTTGTTTTCCTGCCTGTTCACCAGCTGCGTAACGTTCATCCACTGGGTTCCAATGGGGGACTATAGCATAGTTCAGTATATGGCTTGTCTGTACATTAAAATTTGGTGACACCGGGGAAGCTTTCCTAAATTTATTTAGTATTTCTTTATTCATGAAAAACAGACTTTTTGTAAAAATCTCTAATGTATATTTGCAACTCATTAGCTTTGGGACAACAGAATCACAAGAGACAAGTACCATGTAACAGTAGACCCACCTTTTGCTGTTAGTACGAAAGAAACTCCAGTATAAAGCACGGTCAGAAGTGAGTAAATTGATTTTTTTAAAACATTTTCCAACTTAATAATGCAAGCTACAGACCTAAAAATCAAATGAAAATGTTATTTTTAAACTGTCTTTAGTACGTCTAACACCCAAACAAATCACTTCTAATAAAATGGAGGGTTAAGAAAGGGAGAGGAAGGTGTCCATTTCAGCAACTGATTCAGTTTTATTATTTTAATCACCAGTAAACTCAAATTGCCTTAGTATGCCAACCCAGCAAGTGAAACTGTGCAGGAAGCTGCATACTCCAATGAGAGTTTTGCCAGTGCAATGAGTGATACTCTCCCAGCTGTATGAACCTGAAGTTTCACTAATTGCAAAACACTATCTATACCCTGAAGGCTTTCAGGATCAGATCTTCACTTCTGAGTGCGAACACTCAGCAACTCTTCACATTTTATTTGCAAAGATTATTGAACGCAGTGGTAAGACAATTACCAGAGAACATTCGTTACATTGGTAATACATGAGACTGACCAGGATGGTTGATGTAACGTATGTAATCTGACTCTAAACCATAGAGTTACTTTGTTTAGAATGAGCAAATTAATTTTGTTTTTTACATAGAAATCCTGGCATCTAGGCACTTCAAGTTCTAATCCAGCGATTCTTCTTCCATCTCGGTTACCCCATCAGTAAAACAGGGATAAAACTTACCTTCCCCACTCAGAGGATGCATGGATTACCTAGTGAGGCTGAAAACCCTTTGAAGACGAGAAGTGCTCATCACTATTATCCAATGCCAGCATTCCAATTACAGCCTCTCATCCTTCTTCCTTTAGAAGCTGTCAAACATAATACACTGCTCCATGTGTCACAAAGATTAAATATGTCTAATATGACAGGTTTAAGAGGGACAGGATATTATCTTAATAAGGTTACATGCAAATATAATTACTTGTTTGCTAATTCATTTCATTTAACCTACAAATGCTGTCAGTCTGCTTTCTGCAAAGAAGGACCCCAGAGTTCTGCCAGTTCAGGGGATATCACTGTTTCTTTAGAGGGTATGTGGAACAACCACTTGTTGCCACCTCCACCATATCAGACCGACGTAGGTTATGTTGGTCTTATGAAGGCATTATGAGAATTTCATGTTTTTTGGATTCAGAATAGAAAATACTTTTTGTCCTCAGGACATTGACCAATTGCCACACATTTTCCACTAGGGAATTAATCCTGGTTATCTTTTCATTTTACTGAAGGAAAATCTAGAGTAGAGAAGCCACAGGGCTGATTTTAAAGGCATTTAGGTAATTGTAGTACCTGCAGGCTAAGAACAGGTTCTTCTTTAAAGTTACACAAGGTGTCTACTTTAATTTTTAATTAGGTGCTTACACACCCTTTAAAATCTTTCTTTTTTTGAAGTCAGAGAAAAAAAACATTTAAATAAGAACTAGAACTCATATTTCAATATCAGTAGGATGCGTCTTCTGAGGAGTCATACAGGCAGTTGATTTATTAAACTGACTTCCAGAGCAACAAGTATCACTCATACCAGGGAAAAAGGAAAAAAAAAAAAAGTATCATGACCAATGAAGTGTGTGTACTCCCAAAGAGTCCTTCCACTCAAGGTGCTCTTCTTAAGGGGACAGGTTTTCTGTCCTAACCAGCATGCATTTTGAGTCTTGTTTCTGCACAACCCCAGGCAAAGCCACTCTGCTCCATGAAGGTACCCTCACTTCTGACCATGCCCTTATGCTCCCTCCCTTGCTACCAGCAGCTCCTGGCTCCGCAGGACACACATGCGAAACAGAAGGCAAGCAATGCCCCAGCAGCCACAGCCTCATCAGCACAGCAGCTGATACCCTCGTTAGCAGCAGGAAGAGGCCATGCAGCCAGGTGCCCTGCACTACTACATAACAGACAGCTAAGCTCTGTTTTGCAGTCTAATGAAGAAAGTAAAGTAAATGAGAAGAGCTCAAAAGGCACATGAATAGGATAAAGAGAACACAGAATTTTTTTCCTTGCTTTTTTTCCCTCAAAATATTTGTGTCAGTCTAAAATGAAGAGCAAGCCACCAGCTGCCAAGCCTCAGTCAACCTGCAATCAAGTTGGACAGGTTAAATTCAGCAAGTACTTCAGAAATCAACTGGATTCCTTATGACAATCCAACTTTATCAAAGACTTTCCAAACATACAACAGCTTAAAAAAACAGGTGACACCAACTTTAGCTTCTGACCTAGATACTTATCTTTACAGAACTGGATTTACAAAGAGCTCTACAAAAGGTGCTGGTCTTCTAATCAGTTTAAGCAATAAAGAACAGGATTTTTAAGGCTCACTTTGCTGTGAAATTACAACACTGCTCTTTTATGGTGCTCTGCAGGTCAATCCTACAGCAGGCAGCCAAGATCCCCATTTGCTGCAGTGGGATCTACACCAAGACACACAGAAACACGGAAGCCTCTTGACTTTTCAGAAATGGCAAGCAATACAGCATTTTGACTTGGTCTGGACACCCTGCTACATTGTTGAGTGAATCAGTTCCATAGGGACTTTCTTCCCATCGATAACAAGAGCTTGCTAGAGAAACCAAAACAACAAGAAGGTCAGTGTGGACAGTTTGGGGTTCTGCAGAGTTCTGCAATTTTTGTAGCCAACCTTCTCTGCTAACAATTGTTAGTTTTTAAAATCAAGTTTTATTCTTGTTCATGACTTTATAAAGACACAAAGTTTTATGGGTGAAGGAGCGTGCTCACTAGAACTATTATTTCCAAGCCATTTGAAACCTATTTTTGCAGAGAAGTACACACACACACTTAAATGTTTGATGTACAGACCTACAATTAATTTGCTGTCATCTCATGACAGCAAAGAGAGAAGCCTAGAAATGATTGATAGATTACACTTCAGAGAAAGAGGGTTGTCTGCCTGAGCAACTCATCATCTTGTTGTTGGTTACTTTGCAAGAGACTGACCTTTCTAAACTGCCACATGAATCTGAAGCTAACTTCTAGCAGAAAAGGCCTGCTACACACATAATACTGACAGCTAGAAACATTTTTTGTCTTCAGACAAGAACACACATTCCTTTATCTTAAATTCTTTAAGGGCGAGGCCACAAGGTTTCGGCCAAAAGAGATACCGCTGGGACGGCGGTAGCAGCCCTCGGGCCGCAGCTGAAGCAGGATGGACGAAGCAGAGTGTAATTCCTCTGCCCAGACCCTTCCCACTCACGTGTGGCTCAGCAAGGCTGGAGATCCAGTTTCACAGCCATCCATCCTCATCTGCTGGATGAATCTAAAGTCCCCTAAGACTGCAAGTCGCAGCAGGCAATATTGCATTCTGATTTAAATAACTTCCAACCCTGACCAACTGTCTCACTGGCCACATCTCAATAATAAAGACAGCAAAATATTGTAACTCCGAGCGCTATATTTGGCAGAAGACCAAATACAATAATGCCATATCTATATGGCTTATTTCTACCATTATATTTTCATCTCTTTAATGGCTTAAATATCTTCCACATCTCAGATATATGTGCAAGCTAGACACCTTGTTCGTATAAACTACAATTTTCTTTATTGGTATCCTCACATCCAAAGTAATTTTGTAAATGTGCACAATAAAAGCAAAAAAGGCAGCATAAATTAATCTGAAACTTTTGCTGTATTTGAAATACAAAGTGGCTAATTTTCTTTAACCATCTGCTCTGTCCCCCTTAAACTAATCCTAATCCACTATCTCATCTGAAAGCAACCTTTTGTGGTATCCGAAGCTTTGCTACATCAAGCGATAGGTGTAACATTTTCATTACCGCACTAGCTGTCACATTAAGACCAAGTTGCTTGCACTGCTCAGAGGGAGCCGCTGCCTTGATTTAAGATCTCCGCTCTAGCTCAGCCCGGATCGGATGAGCCTCAGAAAACTGGCAGGATATTTTAAGTTATTCACTGTAACGAAGCTACACCACACACTTTAGAAGTCTATTGTCAAAGCATAATTGCCACTGTTGCTACATCTTAGGACCTCCAGACTGCATTATTGTATTGACTTTTACATGGAGCAGCTGTGGAACACTGTTAAGAGTTGCAAGCAAGAGGAGAAAGCAGCTATCCACAAGGCACACATCAGAATAATTTCTCAGAGACCATATGACCATCTTGTTAACCCTAATACAGCTCAAGATGTTGGTGCTGAGCTATGAAAAGCTTTATATGGGTTAGGTCCAAGCTATTTTTAAGATTACAATTCCTCCTCAAAGTACCATAACTGTTAAGGGAAACCTCCTAGTTTTAATTAATAATGTCAGAAACAGAACATTTTTGTTGAAGCAAATTTGACAGGGGACTACTGTTCCTGTACTGATCTGATACAGCCCTATCCGCCTACCTCTAGCATGAGGTATATGACTATGAAGACACGCACAGCAAGCAAATGTCTGCACAAACAGATCTCATCAGCACGAGTGCTTCTTTTTAATTTCAAAAATATTTCAAAGCCTTGTCTTAAATTCACAAAGCCTTTAACCAAGCTGCCTCTACAATCCCCTCATTTTCCGTGATCCTGCAAGATAGCTCTGCTCTCGAGGAACAATGCAGCTTTGAGAGAAGCAGCTAGGACTGTGTATTTTCAATGGCTGGATTCCAAATATGAAAATGCTTGTCAAAAGAAATTTGCCAAAGCCTGCTGTTTAACTCCAAACACAAGCTACATTTTGGGGAAAACTTTTTCTAGGTGGAGCTTCAATAAAAATCATCACCACAAGTGGGAAAAGGAACTTTTCATTCATATTCTTGTGAATGCAAAGAAATAAAGACCTTGATGGCAATACATACTGGTATTCCTACTTTTTTTTAAATAAAGCTTAATAAACATCTTGAGTTTCATACCTTGTTGGAAGCTAAACTGGATTTCCAAATCTCTGTCTATAAACCTTTGAAAGTACTACGCGTCTGATGTCAGGAGATCACTGTTCAGTGCCTTTGAAAATGAAACTCCCTATCTTCCAAGGCCCAGAGAGGATTTAGGAAGATAAGTTTAAAAATAATAATAATAAAGAAAAGCAAAATCAAACAAACTTGAAAATCTACCCTTCAAATCATATATGCCCAAAGAAAGAAAGAGCCGCATGGTATCTGTATGTTTTAATCCTGGCACGTGTATATTTAATTTCTACTGCCTTTGATCAATAAGCAGCAGAAATCCTTGCACCTTGGAAGCTAAAACGGAAATCACAGCCTGATTCTGCAGGTTCCTCCTCACACAAAGCCGTACTTCCAGAATTGCTCCTGTTGAGGCAGGACTGCATGCAAGGAAGTCCTGTTCGGTATGAGAAATGGCTATGGACTCAGGACCAATATATCACTTGGGAAAGATGAAGACAAACAGTATCATCCACTACAGCATAGGAGGCACGTGTTTTATGTGTGTTTCCATGGGTGGCTCAGAGCAACTATTTATAGCACAGTAAAAAAATATGAACCATGAAAACTGTAAAGGATTGGTATCGTTTCCGGCCACTTCATGCCTTTGCTCTTTCAGCCTCTTTCCCACCCACTGAAAAACAAACAAGTACAGCTGCAAGCTCCTAGTAAATGGGAATACGCAAAGCTTCCCTAACAGCTGCTTTATCTGATGGTTCTGAGATAATATTGCAAGCTGAAGCCCTAACCCAACTGATGCAATAAAAAGTCTGATGCTGTCATTTTTCTAATGACTTCAACAAGCTACAGTATACACAGAGTGATTATTACACACACAATGCTCCCTTTGCTTGCAGAAAACCGATCATCCTAGGGATTGCAGCTTTATATTTAGACTTCAACAATGAAAGTATCTTAAGCTTAGAAAGCGACAGCCTGGCCTTCTGGCTGGTTAGTTCCCTATCACATAATCAGTACAGACAGGAGAAAAAAAAAATCCATATCTACATTAAAATCTGTCTAACTATAAAATTCCTGCTATGCATTATCTCCACCAAAAGGAATAGTTTCTTCCTTCTCTGCCTAAGACAGAGAAGAAGCAGCATTTCCAACCGCAACCCCTAATTACAGATACAGCAGTGCCCTGTTAGCAAACCCAGCAGGAGCATGATGGCAATTGCATAATTCTATTCCTTGAAGAAGAAAAGGGTTATATTCAAAGAACAGGCAGCACTGAAAGACCGCTATGTTACTAAAGGAAAAGAAAAGAGATAACAATGGCTTATGCTCTGAAATTGGTATCTTAACTGTTGCTTCATCCTGGGCCACACGCCTTTGCATTTGGATGGTACCAGATCCTGAATGCCACAAATCACAGACCTGAAATGGTGCAGAGAACAGCTGCAGGCTTACCTCAAGTGCAGCCAGCCCTCTCATTATGAGATCAAGCAATACAAGATATCCCAGAGAGCTATTTTGGTAGAAATTGATCGTTTATTCATCCAAAATGTTAATATATTTATTCGAGGGTGGTGGTATTTCAAATGCATAAGACAGAAACGTACAAGAGAACAAGCACACTGTAAAACTGTTGGTGTAACCACCAGATGAAACAGGCAAGTTTATGTTCTCCCATTTTTTTTATTCTGTTATTATTTTTAATCTATTATTTTTTATCTATTATTTTTTATTATGTTCCACCCAAACAGTAACTAGCACATGATTTGACATTGCAGGTCTGCAGCACAAGTCTCTGCATTATCAAGGCTTTATGGAATTACATGAACCGAATAATTTAATTGAAATAATCAAAAATTACTTACCAGAATTGAAGCCAAACAGGAACAGAGCTTGGCTTTCCTCCAATATGTGCTAGCAACAATATCCCAACCTTGTTAACATACTGCAACTTTTTGTATAGGCAAAAGATCACAAAATAAATCAGTTCCTATCTTTCTGCAGTACACAAATTACTTATAAATTCAATACATATCAAATCCTTCATAGACATACTGAAGTTCTCTTTCTAAGAACACACCAGGCTGCCTAATACATTATAAGTGTCTCCCATCAATGGACCAAATTCCCAGTGAGGCTTGTAGAGTTCAGGTACATTACAAGGCAGATCCCTTCAATATGCTAACAGAGGCTAGAGAAAACCATCAACGTTCAAAGAAAGAAATTCAACTGTTTGTTCTGTGAAATCCCAATAGAATTCGATGAATTTATTTTCAATATTCCTTTTTTTTTTGAATGAGCATGAAAGAGTTAATCTTCTAAATTATTTGTTCAAACAAATTAACATTTTATATCAAATCATTTTACCACTTACCTTCTCACCTTGCAAATCCACACGTGAACGGGCATGCAAGTAGGCCCCATTTAGCATTAGCACATACAAAGACCACAGGAAATATACTGCCTCAGTGAATCAGACCAGTCCTGCACTATTACTTGTACAAAATTGTTGCATTAGGAAACTTACATATAAAAAACCTGTGCTTAAAAATTTAACTTTTGGTCCCTACAAGACTAAACTATCTAGCTTGTCTACAAAAAGAGGTGTCCTCACAAACAGAACTCCCCACAGTACCAAAAGTACTGTTATTAGTGCAAGCCACACACACAGTAAGGAGCAAAAGCATACAGCCAAGAGATCACTATATTCTGAAGCTTAAGAATTACCGTTACTCAGATATAAAGGGCACTGCCTCTAAATAAGGGCAGATGCACAATAGTGTGGAGCTGCTGCAAGTCTATGCAAGCGCAAGACAGTGATGCATGCTGCCAACTGCACCTACACCTGATGTTCACCCCTGCTCTTCGAGGCAGCTCTGGATAATAAACATCGAGGCTGTGGGGGGATCACAGTTAGGTCTTCTTTCTGCAGTATTCACTATGGTAACTCAGAAGAGTGCAAGAACAGCAGCTGTAGCTGCTCAGGGGATTGTAGATGAGATGGAAAGGAGAAGGAGGGAGGAAAGGTAAGAACTGCTGAAGAGATTATATATCCATAAGACTATTCCAGAAAACTACACTGATGTCTATGAACAAGTCATTGAAATAAAGGTTAAAATTCTGAACGCTTCATCCTAAACCTGGAAACTAAATCCACATTTATCTAAGTATCTTGTTTCCAAATGATGAATATCATGACATTTATGAAAGTCATCAGAAGCTGCAGGTGCTTAGCACCGATATAAATCAGGTCACTTAGTTATTTAAGAGGGAGAGACAAAATCTCATATGTAAGAGGGACTACACACCCTGATTTGGGGGCTTTTCTCACAGGCTGGGCTGATGTGGGAGTGACATATCTGAGTGCCTTTCCACGTACAGGAGGAGCTAATCCCCATCTCCTCTGATTCCTCTCACAGCAAACAGAAGGAAGGCAGTACAAATAGCCCAAAGACTACCACTTTGATTATGCTGATGTACCTTCAGATGCACCCTGGATTAGAAAATTTTGTTTGTTGTTATTTTATGCATGAGCAGAAGCACTCCTCTTTCTAACCCCCCAGTATATAACAAAAAAAAAAAAAAAAAAAAAACTAGTAAATCAATAGCTGCCATTAAATATGAAACTACTTCTGAATCCTCATAGTAAATAAAGAACCCATGTATTATCTAGCCCTCAATATAAAAGGATATAAAATTCTTGAGGTCATATTTTATACTCCCCTGATAGCACACAGCACAATTTATTAGCTTCTGGGCAGCAAAGAATATCTTATGATGGATTAGAGTAGACAGAGAATAACCCACCTCAGCTGGTTAGACCCAGAAGGCACTTAGAAGTTTATTTTACTCTAGTGTCTTCCATTCTGAAGAGCTAGGAAATGTGAATCCAGCTGATTCCACTGACTCGTTTTCTCCATGTAAATAGCAATTTAGAAGACAGAAATGTTAAAAGGCTGCTGTCTGTTGAGCTCAATATATTACATCTGGAGAGAAGGCCATTATTGACCTGATAAATTGAAACTGATAAATCTTAGGCTGTATCCATATCACAAGAAAAAATTAATCATGCGGATTGAAAAGAAAATCATAATGTTACGTTACATTTGCCTCATCTCCAGGAATACATCTAGACATGTACATTTCAAGAATTAAATGTGAACTATTCAGCAACCCTTATGTTGTGACTGGAAAGGACTACTCTTTTTCAGAAAAATTCCTGTAATGTATACATCAAAAGTGGAATTAAGCTCTGAGAGTTTATGCAATATTTAAATATTACTGAACTACAAATGTAATGGCTAATTCAAGACAAAAAAGTCATATATTTTTTCAAGATCCAGCAGTCACAAGGGTCTTGACTGGTTCAAATGATAAAAAACTATAATTGAAGTGTTTCTCTTGAGCTGAATGGTTATCACATCATCTGCTTTGCTGAGTAGCAAGCTACAGGCCATATTAAGCGGGGAAAATGTCCTCTTACATGTTCTCTAATTCTCCTGTGCCTTTTTGTTTTAACAGATCTGTACCATACAGATTTTCCCTTTCTTTATTTCACATCCATTAACACAGAAGAATGTCCTCAGGAATGAAAGTGTTCTTTTTTTTTAACCAATTAAAAAAATAGCTATGATAGATATCAAATTTTATAAATATTTAGCCATGGTGGGCAACCACATCATGTACCACATCCAGCACTTAAAAATTCAAAATATCAACTATTAATATAGTCAGTAAGCAAATACTAAGAATTTGGAAGTTGGATACAATCTCTTTCTCGAAACTAAAATGCAGAGTTGACGTGTTTAACACTTACATTGCAGAAGTACTGACAGGCCAAAGCCCGCTGAGCCTGTTAAGTCAGTAAACCCCTATGTATTATATCAAAAACAGTATCTGTCTGGAAAAGTTGGGCAGAGCATTTGGAAAGGCTTCTCAGCATTAGCTGCTATTCTTCTGGCATGTACTCTTAGTGTAAGTTTAATACATCGGTATGTTCTAAATTGATGTAAACATAAACAATTAAACTAAATGATATTCATCTGGGAAGGAAGAGTCGTATTCTTGATGGTGAAACCCAGGAAATAACACTTATTTCTGCAAGATGGACAGAAGGACAGAAGGTTACAACTTCTGCATAGCACTGCCTCTATTCACCTTAAACTGTCTCAAGTAATTTAATTAAGAGAGAGAGAGCACAGAATCAGAACTGGAATTACTCTACCACATTAACTTCCGATTATAGATGGATATAAATTTTGGGAAATGAGCCCAGTCAGATCCACAAGATAACTGCCAGGACAACGAGTGTCATTAAGCAAAGTCAGAGATGAGCTGGCCAGACATTTGTCTTCTCCCTGCACCAGTTTAACAGCAATTCCTTTCAGTATTTTTTTTTTTAATTTAGAAACGTTTCTACTTCCTCAAAACAAACCTTTTGGGGCAAAAAACACCACAAGGCATACACCTGTAAGAGCCAGCAACTGAGGTTGCAATATCTTCTTAGTGCAGTTTATAATATTGAGTTTATCTTCCTCCTGCTGTTTTTCAGAAATAGGAAAAACATCAAACCATAACTATCATAACAATTGCAAGAATATTGGCCAACTGTTCTATACGGGTGCCCAACCTCACTGTGCATGCGAGGCCTTCCTGCCCACAGGCAGCCCTGAATCTCTTCTCTGCCATCGTCAACAGCTCCATTACCAAAATAAATACTAGGGAAAGAGAAAAGGACTCCCACGATGGTCATCTCAGTGTAACCTCTCTTCTGACCCTTGCTCTAGGTTCAGCTTCAAGTGCCCTCATCTATATCAAAAAAAGCACACACAAGCCAAAAAGCCTCATAAAAATTTGACTTCTCATGCTTATTAAATCATTTTAAAGAATCAAGTTGAAAACAGACGCCTATGCCTTTTTTGAGAATTCAACAAAGTGGAGAATATTAAATGACTGACAGGTGTTTGCTGAACACATCCCACAAGGAATCTCAGTCTGACTGGAAATCGCTATGCAAAGACTCAGAAACTATCTTTCCATTTTAAAGTCCTCACAGAAACATCTGTACCCCTGCTAATGAGCAGAATAGGACAACACAAAGTTCCTTCTAGAAAGCTCCCTGCCCTGCCGAAGACTGGAAGAGATACCAGCCTGTCTCTGTAAGAGTAATTCAAGTCCCAAAACTGGTTAAAAAGCATGGTTCATTCTGAACATTTGCATTCTCTCAAAATAATCATCTTATGCTACCATACATAAAAAAAAGTACTTTAGATGTCTGCTTCAGTGAGCAAACTCTCAGAATGGAAAACACACGCAAGACTATGGGTCCTCCCCTTGGCTGCTTTACATCATTGTAATTAATTCAGGTACTGAATCTCACCAATTGAGAATCTGGTATATCAAATAATTTAATTTCATGGATGGCCCTACATGACGCAGTTAGATGTAGCTGCTGCTGATACACAAACGTTTGTGTGTTTAATGAGGTCTGCTCCTTTCTGGATTGCAGATGGGTGCTGGGAAACAATAGAGCACTCGCTACCCATCTCCTCTCACATGCATCTGCCCAGGGATGGCCACAGCCTTTACAGGTGCATGAGAGCACCTGGGCGGCATCCAGGAGGCAACTACAAGATTCAAAGTCCAAACTAAGATCTCCCTTGCAAGGCAAAGCAGGGCTGCTGGTTTATCTTCAACATGCGCAAGCCCCCTGCTCGTTCATTCCAACATCTAAAAATCTTCTTACTACTCTACCAAGGTGGTATAACAACAGAGATTCTGTCTCACCAGAGACAAAGGTTTTGAGAATTAAGATGAGATTTGTTGCTGTGGTGATATTGATGATTCACCATTAGTCCGCAGCTTTATACTCAGCTGCCGTGGCACAAACGTCACGCAAACGACACAAGGAGACTCTTGCACTTCTGTGGGAAATAGACTCCAAGTCAGCAACGCATGTCAGCCAGCGCTCTCTCCTCACGGTAATGCAGCAGGACTTAGTCATGTGCTTATGTGACTTGTTGACTAAAAATGGTTTAAACTCACGCTTGTAGTTGAATGCATGCTGAAGTGCTTGCTTGACTGATGACGGCCATAAATCTACCTTGCGTTTAACTTGATTTGCTTCTTTCAGCTGTGTAGATTTGTGGTAGCAGTTGTTACAGGTTTATAGACAGAGGGATAAAGATTCTTCTACTGATACATCTCCCAGGACTGGCTGGGAGTTCTGAGGCTAAAAAAGAGTGTACCAGTAACAGAAACCATAGATCACACACAGAGTTTTGCAAAACGCATTAAAATTAGCTTGCACAATTTTATTTTCAAAACAAAACTGTTCAAAGGCAGGAAAGACTCCCAAACCACCCAGCAATGCTTACTTTGGGCCTCTTGAAATTTTTCAGGCAGCTGAATATCATTAGAGGGATTTTAGCAAAGAGAAAGGAAAAATAGGGCTCCAAAAACAACGACCTGACTCTGATCTTAGTTATTCAGGTGTAAATGGAAAAGAACTCCACTGAAGCCACTAGAGTAAAGGCACAGTCATCTCCTTAATCTCAATTGAGTGTGCAAACAACTTGCAATATTTGTCAAAGATCAAAGATTTCAGACTTATCCAAAAGAGTGCAGAACTGATTGGCCTGCAGAATCTGAATTTGGGATTATTAAACTCTTACAGAAACAAAAGTGCAATAACTACACTACTGCCCAGCACAATCATTATTCTGCAGACAGTTACAATGGCAAGCAATAGCCTGATGCTTGCATATTTAGAATCCAAATGGAGCAATATTAAGAAAGTTAAAGTTAAGGTGACAGGGTCATTATATTCTATTGCCCACATCCCAGAACAGATCTATGCTGTCATTCTCATACAATACACAGTAAGTCATTATCCATTCCATCAGCTGCAACAGGAACATTTTTGAGACCTGAAAAAAAAAAAAAAGAAAAGTAGGCAAAGTGTCCAGCAGTCACTCTGCACATAAATTCCCAGTGAAAACACTTGTTTTGTTTTGCCTGCCTTCTAAGATGTCCACTATGAGAAGAGTTTGGCAGCACCCTCTATAAATTGTCTGGGAGAGCCTGCTCCCAAGCAAAGATTTAAAGGATCTTTAAGAAGAAGGAAACAGGGAGACACACAGAAAACCTGACAGTTTTGACTCTGGAGAGTTGCCAGTGTTCAGCACGGCTTTAATGTTACAACCCAACAAATTTTTCTGTATACAGATTTTACAATGAGTTTCTTACTCATAGGATCTATATATCTCATTCAAATATATGTAATACAAACAAACATGTATATAATTCCTTTTTTCCAGGAATGAAATGCAAATTGCATTTCATACATAATACAAATTTCCTGATTATACACAAATTTATTGCACGGGACATTTGTGTTTCAATCACATCATCTGAAAACACTTACAGCAGAGAGGGGTTTGCATGTGTGTGCTTTTGTTCCTTTCTAAGCAGCTAGTTCACTGCTAAAAAATGCTGATGAAATGTATTTTTATTGATCAGCTTCATACTTCATCAAACATACTAGGATGTCTGATGCCTGATCCACAGTAATTGAATAATCAATTTCTTGCTTCCTTAATAAATTAATTTATTAAATGCAAAATATGTACAGCTGATATTTCAAGGAGCTAATTTGCACTCCAAGGCCATGATGGGATTCTTTAAGTAGCTGATCCCTGTGTTTCAAAAGTCTGAGGACATATAGTAAGAAAGGGAGTAACCAAGAAAATAATAAACTATTTTAAACATAATTGTATGAATTTAGATAACATAATGTTAGTATCTGCCTTAGAAAAATTAGCCTGAAAGAAACACATTCACTGATAAGGAAAGTAAATTTTTTCCATCTAATTAATTTTTATTTCAATATGCCTGTTTGAAATGCCTCTCCTGCATTCTCAGAACTGTCAGCAGTTTTATTTTTAACCATAAACCGCAGAATTAAAGGACAATACATCACTCACTACATAACGAAAGTAAACTCATCAACTGTTATCATCAACAACTCTGGATTAGTGTTCATCCGTCTGAAAATGGAAGAAGAGATGCCAACATCCAAGTTGTTTTAAAAGGGGGGTTGAACCAGATGACCTCCAGAGGTCCCTTCCAACCTTAACCGTTCTGTGATTCTGTGGGGAGGAGAAGCGAGGTTATTGCAATTACCTTATTTTTCCTTTCTAAACTCTTGCTAAGCGATTCCACCCACAGCTCTCCAGCCCTAATCTCAAAAGCACTGCCATGTCAAGTGCTTTCTGGAACAATGGCAGCCCGTACGTACCCTCCAAGAAACCACCACGTTCTCATCGATGGAGGACACTGCGCAGGAATGGGCTAACTGGAGGGTAGGGGAGAGGGAAAGTTCAGAGCCCCCCTTCCCTTCCCCTCCAAAACTGCCTCCTCCATGGCAGAGCAAGTAGGCCAGGCCAGGGGATGCAGTGAGGGCATGCTGGCCATGCCCACACCGACCGGCCTCCCTGCAGCTGCAGCAGGGTGCACTCAGTTTAGCACAGCCTTGTTTCTTCTGTCATGCATACACTACCTCCTGCAGGTACCACAGCCTTTTAAAGGTTTAGACACAAAGCCTGTATCTGAAAGAAAAAGTTCTTATGGTGCTACTTGCCACAGGCACTAAGATGTCATTGCAAATCCTGCTATTAAAGAACAGCTAAATATCTTCAGGGCAAGCAGTGGTTATATTCTCTGCCACAACTTGCTGGTAATCTTCTATTTAAATAGCCTCTCCTCCTCCCCACCTGTGTTAGGCTGTAGCCACCTAGCCCCCATCTGAACTCCATTATCAACCCGTTCAGAGAAAGAAACTCAGTCACATTAGCTACAGTAGAAAAGAGTCACACGTCTTGATGCCAGTGGTGCTTAAATCAGCCTGAACCATGGGGGAGAGCCTTCGCAGTCAGCAGGAAGAGTACCAGCCCAGCCAACGTGACCCTGAGAAGATACCACCTTGCTTTCAGCAGAACATCTAGCAAGTAGCTTTCCCCTGTCTCCTGTGTTGGCCCCAAGCCTCAACATGATGATGATAATTGCAATCTATCCTTCTTCCCAATAACAAAGCAGTTATAATCAGGAAGGACGAGATTAAAACTTGAGGAATGTCATGCACTACAAAATACCTTTGCTGTTTGCACGGTCCTGTAAAATAAGTGATAGCTATGAAAATCTGTTCCTGCTGTCTGTTCTTGTCCTCCATGAGACTCACGGACAAATCTGCACCATGGCATAAGCAGGTAGCAGTGATGAAGACAAACAAGAGAAGTGCTGCTGTGGAAGTGGTGCCTAGTCTACAATCTGTACCTGCCAACTTAAGCAGTGTTTCTTCACAGAATCATAGAATGTTTTGGGTTGGAAAGGACACCCAAGGATCATATAGTTCCAACCCCCCTGCTGTGGGCAGGAACACCTCCCACTACAGCAGGTTGCCCAAAGCCCCATCCAACCTGGCCTTGAACACCTCCAGGGATGGGGCATCCACAACTTCTCTGGGCAACCTGTTCCAGTGCCTCAACCACCCTCATAGTAAAGAATTTCTTCCTAATGTCTAACCTAAACCTACCCTCTTTCAGTTCAAAACCATTACCCCTTGTCCTATCACTACACTCCCTGATAAAGAGTCCCTCTCCAGCTTCCCTGTAGGCCCTGTTTAGGTACTGGAAGGCCGCTGTAAGGTCTCCCCTGAGCCTTCT
>VXAL01012533.1:247549-291500 GCA_013399475.1 Chauna torquata
CTGGACATTGAGCCATTGACCGCAACACTTTGGATGCAACCATCCAGCCAACTCCTTATCCACCAAGTGGTCCATCCATCAAACCCATGCCTCTCCAATTTAGAGACAAGGATGTCATATGCGACAGTGTCAAATGCTTTGCACAAGTCCAGGTAGATGACATCAGTTGCTCTTCCCCTATCCACCAATGCTGTAACCTCATCACTGAAGGCCACCAGATTTGTCAGGCATGACTTGCCCTTAGTGAAGCTGTGTTGGCTGTCACCAATCACCTTCTTATTTTCCAGGTGCCTTAGCATAGTTTCCAGGTGGATCTGCTCCATGATTTTGCTGGGCATAGAGGTGAGACTGGCTGGCCTGTAGTTCCCTGGGTATTCCTTTTTTCCCTTTTAAAAATGAGAGTTATGTTTCCCCTCTTCCAGTCAGTGGGAAATTCACCAGAAAACCATGACTTCTCAGATATGATAGATAGTGGCTTAGCTACTTAATCTGCCAGTTCCCTCAGGACCTGCGGATACATCTCATCAGGTCCCATGGACCTGTGCACTTTCAAGTTCCTTAGATGGTCTCGAACCAGATCTTTTCTTACAGTGGGCAGTTCTTCATTCTCCCAGTCTCTACCTTTGCTTTCTGCAACTTGCTCTGTGACTAGAGCACTTGCTGGTAAAGTCTGAGGCAAAAAAGCCGTTGAGTACCTCAGCCTTCTCCATACCCCAAGTAATCAGGGATATGTCTCCTGTTGCTTTCTGCAGGGGGCCCACAATATCCCTACTCTTCCTTTTATCACTGACATACCTATAGAAGCCTTTCTTGTTTCCCTTTACATCCCTGGCCAAATTCATTTCTATCAGGGCTTTAGCTTTCCTAACCTGATCCCCAGCTGCTCAGATAATTTCTCTGTATTCCTCCCAGGCAACCTGTCCTTGCTTCCACCCTCTGTAGGCCTCCTTTTTCTGCCTGAGTTTGGCCAGGAGCTCCTTGTTCATCCAGGCAGGCCTCCTGGCATTTTTGCCTGACTTCTTCTTTGTTGGGATGCATTGCTCCTGAGCTTGGAGGAGGTGATCCCTGAACATTAACCAGCTTTCTTGAGCCCCTCTTCCCTCCAGGGCTCTGTCCCATGGTATTCTACCAAGCAGATCCCTGAAGAGGTCAAAATCTGCTCTTCCGAAGCCCAGGGTAGGAAGCTTGCTGTGCACCCTCCTCACTGCCCTCAGGATCCTAAACTCCACCACTTCATGGTCACTGCAGCCAAGTCTGCCCTTGAGTTTCACATTCCCCACCAGCCCCTCCTTGTTGCTGAGAATGAGGTCCAGCACAGTATCAGACTGTATTCACACTGTATCAGACTAACAGGCATGAAAGGAAACCTAAAGCACCTAGATACTGTAAGCTGCTACAATCATCTGAACAATCTGAACCGAAGATACAGTATTAGCAATTTAATGGATAGTGGACATTTTTAATGAACACATGTGATTGACTTAGCACTCTCAATCAAGCATGGTAGCTGACAACGTACACTCCTAGTCGTTTGCAACACAATATAAAACAAGGACAGTTCACCTTCACAGCAAGTTTTTAAAATGTCACCACTTGATTGCTTGCAAATAGCTCTTCATCTGGGTACACTTACTCTGGAATCTGAGCAGAATATTTCAATTTAGTTACAAATTTGATTTGTCAGACTAGGAAAAAAAGAAAAAAGTGCCTATTGTAAAATACGGATATCCCCACAGGGACATATACCAGTAAAACTGCAATTGTTTAATACCATGCTTTAATTTTTCCAGTACAGCTTTTTACAGGCTGTAACATTAGCTTGCCATGTACAAGACACTGACTGCCTAGACTGTGAGAAACAAATTATAACACCTTAAAATATAGTTACAATACATTAGTATAGCCGTTCCTCAAGAAACCATGATTCACATTTTCTTACAGACTGACAGTAATTTTATAAAAACATGGGGAAACACTGACGATCACAAGAGCTGTGAGCTCTCCAAAGGCATTAGCCAGCCAGGAAAAACAAAAGTTTGGAAGAAAGTTCTTCCCACATTCCTGGCATACATTTGCGCAACGAAACAGGAGTTTATGGAGATACTCCTGACTTATATGTCCCACAAAAATCTCACCCTAATATCATGGAACCAAAGCAATTTTGATCGAACTCAAATTAAAAAGAAGTCAGGTTTTCTTAGGACGGAAAAACTTGAATTACCAATGTAAGGCAGACAAATTAGATCAATCAGTTGGTATGGCACTCAAATAAATCTGCTGAGTGGAAGTTTACATGAGATTTTCTACAGGCAAACAAATTGTTTCCAATCCCACCATTTCTCCTTCTCGTCCATTTATACTGAGAACTCCCCTATTACATTCTATTTTGTACAAAACAAAAATGTCAAATTATTTTTAAAAATGCTGAAACAAGACTTTGCAAGTATATTTAGGAATAAATCTCAGAAGACTTGCACTGTCTCAGCATTTTTATGTCAATTTTATTGTATTTGTACTGCTATCATTAAGCATTCTATCTTGCAGAATTTAAATGTAAGCAATTCATAATAGAATATTTTGAAATAAAGTAACATTACACATTAACTAGAACTTTCAGTTACACAGTACAATTTGTCAAATTGCCAACAGAACAACTCATTTGAAAAGACAGATTGTTGCTTATTCTTTAGCTGTCACTTGCGTTACTTCACTTCAGTTACCTTTGCCTGACACTTCGCGCTGAGTTAGTCAATCACGCTGACGGCTGCCTGATGATCTCTGATAAAAGGCACAAACAAAACAGAGATTCTAGTGACTCATCCATCAGTCCAGAGAGTAACTTGATACCCCAGATAGCGGCTCCAGGGAAGAAACCCCTGCCAGCCATGCATGCTGGTAGATATTATTGACACAATTTAGTCACGGCATCCTTCCCATCATTGGGAAATTACTGGGATAAACTACTTGGCTTTGCTGGATTAAAAAAATATCTTGAGATCCTGAATCTGTGGATCTTCTGATTGTTTTTGCAAATGCTGCCTGTTAAGAGCTGCTTTTGAAGTAAAGGCATTTAAAACAGCTATCCAATAAGAAACAAACAAACAAACAAAAAAGCCTATTCAGACTTTGTAGAGATTCTCTGGGCTTGGTCCAAACACCTTTGCAGATCCGACCAGACATCTTCCACTAGGGACTCCACTGAGACCACCAACAACTCTTGGATTAGCCACCCAACAGTTACAAGGCAACACAAGCATCCTGCCACTCTCTGTTCTCAGAGGCTCAGTTTCCCCTCAACGTGTTTAACTGATCCACACATTTTCATATCCTGCCTAGCATTCCATAGGTGGAGCACAAATAAGACCTTATAAAACGACGCTATTACAGAAATAAGAGCATGTCCTAACAGACAACCTCCCCCCTCCCTCTCCCTTTCATATGCGCAAACACAGCAATAACCTTCATGCATCTTAAAGCTGCAACTGCTCACTCGTGTGTGAAAATGAACTTCAAACTCCTACCAGTGATGAGGACAGAAGCCTAATGGTTTCGCCCAAATTAGCTCTTGAATTGGGTCATATATATTTTAATGAAGTAGAAGCTAATGTGGGGGCTGAAGTGGAGTCAGGAAGCCGGATGCTAGATGAGAGCCTGTGATTGCTTTTGTCCTTGGTTTGATTAGTTTTGGCAATCACAATCATTTACATAAATTGTGAATATCTTACAAAGGGGGAATCACATCCCAAGGAGGTGGGAGAAAGCAGTGTACAAACTATCCATAAAAAGCTGTTAATGTGCAAATAAATACCAGGTAATTTTATTCTCTGCCATGAGACTACACGTGTGTTCCTTATTGCCAAAGCACCTCCTGTAGCTCAGGCAGTCACACTGGACAGGGTTGCCTTACAAGCCTAAGCAGAGATTACCATGAGAAACACGACGAACATTAGGTGAAAGCAGACAGAGTTTTCCCTCTCATTACAGTAAACAGGTACGTACATTCTAGCAACTGTTGTAATCTACATCAAACACACCACTAAATAAACATTCAAATTCTGCCCTAGCTTGTCAACACGGCCTCATCTCAGCAGATTCACTTTTCTTGAACAGCACTGCAACCCACTGACTTGGTCACAAAGCACAAATGTGCACAGAAAATGATGTTATCCAGAGTTATCCAGTTTATAATCTGGCATGAATCCCAGTGGAATTAGACAAACACTAGGATGTAAAAAACCTTCATTTGCCCACAAAACTGATATAGGCTGCAATCTTTTCGACTGGCTGCTGTGCTTTCAGATATGAGCTCAACCTGTCTACCTTTAAGACACATAACGTGCATCCCAACTGTTCCTTCCTGGGCTTTTCAGCTGAGTACTCCAGCTTCATTACCCTTCACTGGCTTCTGAAAACTGTCCTTTGATATCTTTCTGTCATGTACTGGACTAAGACAATGAAACATTTCATCTTTGCTGGGCGGTAGCTAGCAGGTGTTACCAACTTCATGATACTTCCAATTCTTTAAGGAAGCCTTTTCCCCAGTATTTTTATCTGTTGCACAAGCAAATCAACATTATGTAAAAATATGTATTCATAAAAATAATGACAATAGGTCACAGATGACTGGACTTGGTATTAAACTTTACTCAATGGAATTATCAGTTTAAGCGTACTAAATAAGCACTATCACCTCCTCTAGGAAATCATCATCTTCCTGAAATCTTCAGAGGTTAAAAATGCTGATCTAGGAATATCCCAATATTCTCAGTCCCTACATGATTCACCGAAGGCATCATGGCTGTATCTCCTTCCATGAATTAAACAGTGCCAGGGAACAGCCCTGAGCACCAGAGCTCACCTGCTTGTGCTGCCAGCTGTTGAAGGGCCCCACTCTCACTTGGCTTGTGACAGCGCTGCAAACCATCCCTAGACATGGCCTGAGAGTTAGAGTGGGACAGGGACTACTCCCAACAGGAGGAGCAGGTGGAGCTACCCTGGTTTGGAGGTGTGACAGTCTAGGGGTGGCATGCTCCCACAGCTGTCATCCTCTGTGCTATGTGGTCCCAGGCCCGCTCAGGTTGGTAGCATAGGTCTGTCCTGTCTATGGACTTCTTGATTATCCCAAGTATGAAAACCATGGGACTCCTTACAAAAAGATGCTATGAACACTAGGATCTTACATGGCCTTCAGGGGAGTATTAAACTTAAAGAAGTACTTAAGAGACCCATTGAGAGTTACTGTATAAACGAACCGCATCAGGTTCAAGAAATACCCTGAGCTAAAAATCGTTTGAGGCTGAGAAAACAGTCATGGAAACATCACACATGCTAGTCCCATTCTTACCCCCTGTGTCTGCTCATTATGGCCACCACTGGAGACAGGATATTGGGTGAGATGAAGTTTTCGTCTGAACCCATACAGATGTTATGTTATTACGCAGAAGTGGTAACATCCATAAGAGTTTAGTGTGAAAGAGCAGATGTGAGGAAATGTTGAAGAAAACGGAGAAGCTGAGAAGTAATTTGGCAAGCAACATTTTGGCAGCAGCGCTGGCTTAGCCTCCCTTCTCCCTGACCTCACCCACTTATTCCCACCACTCCCTTCTCTGTACTCGTACAGCTGTTTGTACAGCCACACAGTGAACTAGGCTAGAAAACCCATTTGGATGAGACAACTCTCTTCTTCTTCCTTTTTATTCCCCTTTCTCTGGGTTATTTTTCAGCCAGATCAGTATCCTGATATAGCTGCTGCACAGCTGAACAAATAGGTTGCCAGGACAGCACAAGAAGCAGCACAAATCAGGAACACGTGTCCAGGACCAGGAGGTGTTTATGCTAAGCTTAGGCAGCACTGTCACCAACACCAGCACACAGTCTGTGACTCCTTGGGGTAACGGCAAAAGCAGCTCCAGATGCAGGGGGAGCAGAGCTCCCTACCCAGCCACAGCAAGGACTGGGAGGGCTCTCTGCCTACCTGATCTCGGAAGGATACAGCTTCAATACAGACCAGGCAGGGACAAAGTCGTTTGTACAGACATTCCCTGCATAACTCAGACAAAAGTAAGAGCTCTCTTGGGAGAAACCAGGTCACGTTCAGCTTAAAAATGGGACGTGGCCCAGGTACCTGTAAATCACCTGAGGATGTTCCTGCTAAGCCGAATTAAAGTGTCTCTTAAACAGTAGTTATTGACTACATTTGGTTTTAATTAGTTCTCTGGGCAATTTCCCCGATTAGGAACATCCTGATTAAGTGGAAAATGATACACTGCCTTTGCACCCTCTATAAACAACATATGGTAGTTTACTACCTAGGTGCATACAGAGGCTGAGCAGAAGCAGCACAACACAAAGCAGAGCAGGGACTTGGGTACTACTAACAGCTGCTCTCTGAACACAGGCACTAAATGACAACTCACCCTCCATCTCCTTCAAGAATCCAGTCTGACACTTTTGCCTCACAGGAAACAGGAATAATGCATTAGGGAACAGCAAGATGCCATAAAAAGCACATGCCTTTTCTTTCTCGTGTACACAGCATTTAAAACCAGCCACCACTGTCCCACATTTGCTTTCCTATGCCAGCTGTAGGAAACCAGCAGAGGCTGCATGTGGATAAATTAACAAATGAACTGGGACATTACAGACGGCTTAACCTCTGGACTTCATTATGTTCAAAACACAGGCAAACACAAGTCAAACACATAGCAAACAAACATTAATCAAAGTATTGATGTTGTCACTCTAGATTGTCTCCTTCTGATAAACTGTTTGAAGGTGAAGGAGTTGGGTTAATTCTGACAGAAAGGTCATAAATACTGTGTTTCTAGTCAGACTCTACAAAACCACAAGAGAAGAAACAAATTCAGACACAAAAGCTAGTTTCTGTGAAGCCCAGAAAAGAAACTCACTTCACCTCTCTGAACCTTTGAGATGCAACTTTCCCTGGTAGATTCTCCCAATACATACATACCAGCTAAAATTAGGCTCATGATTGTGACTCATCCAAGTGGCTGCCAATCTCTTTGTTAAAAAAAGAAACAATTCCAGCAGTTGTGTACCGCATACAGCCCTATGCTGCATAAGACTCTCAAAACCAAACTGGAGCAAAGCAGCTTCGAGGCTTTGGAGTGAAAAAACAACACAGGCAGTGCATTTCTTAAGAGTCAAGATCCTTTTGGATACATTATTGAAAAACGCAGAAAGCACATTTGATTATGCTGATTCTGTTCAACAGCTGGGTTTTGAAAGATTGATCAGGTATGTGATAAACTCATTTCCTTGAAGAACATTTTCCTGGTAGTCAAAATGATTCTGTGTCTGTATTGGTTCTCTACCTGTTAAAGAAAAACAGCAACATGTTAATCAAAATAGACAATGCTTTCAGTGTTAACCCAATTACGTGAAAAGCACTGTCACACCTCTGTATCAAAGCACACGAAACCAAACCTCACTTAAGACAGGCTCATCAGGAGCCAAGGGAAAAATTGTTTCTGAACAATTATGTCTGTCTGTTTAAGCTGGAATCTTCTGCAGTAAAGAACCCCATCTTCCAGGGGTGATAAGCAGTCAGCTCATGTTTAAGTCACTGGAAGCAAGAAGCAGTCAGTACTTCTGGACATAAACTCCTTAAAGAACAAATTATAGTCGAAGGAATCCAGTGGGGCTGCCACTACATTTAAAGACAAAATTCCCATTGAACTCATCAAGACAAAAGTAGGCTTTGATACATGCTCCATATAAAGCTGCAGCAGACGTTGGTCTGTCCCCAAACGGGGCAGAGTTGTCACAGCACTCACCAAACGGAAGGGAGAGGGATACTAGACTCGAGCCGCTCCTGCCTGCAAACAGTATCACATTGACGGGAACCTCTCTTTTAACAGGCACATATAGGAGCTTAATTCTGTAACAAGGTGAAAGCTGCAATTGCACTTCCTAACATCAAGTCTACTTACTCCTTTAAAGTACGCCACAGAACTCACTCCCTGCACGTCACAAAGCAATAGATATATACCCTTGCCACTGTAAACCTGGACAAGAGGAATTTTAAATGGGGAGTGCTACTTTTTGGTTCCCATGTGATGAAAAGGAAGTTCAGCTTCCTTCCAGTGTAGCTATAAAATCCTCTGTTCTCTATGCCAGAGATACATGATGAAAATGAGATCAGAATGGGGCCCCAAAACTTTACCAAAACAGTGGGTTTTTTTTAAAAAAAAAAATGCTCAAACAGTCTGACCCAGCCCATGCAGCCAGCATATTTATGAATCCAGAGTACCACAAAGGAGCCCTTATCTCATCAGTATGATATTGCACGTCTTGGAGAAGCTATCTAACTTCTTGTTAAGAAACTGCGATTCATCTGTTTTGGTGGAGGTTGGATCAAACCAGGCTGTGTTTAACAGCTCAGTCTTGACATTTAGAAATACATTAGATAGCTACATTTGCACATGACAACTGCACTATGTTTGGGCAATGGGTCTGAAGAAATCTTCTTTATAATGCAACAATAACTGTCTTTCTTCATATATTAGAAAATATCAGCTACTGGTTGATCAAAGCACTTCCATAATCAGAAAACTCACAGCCCATCAGTGCTGCTGGCATCCTCTTCAGCCAGGTAAGCATCAATATGTTAGCTTTACAGAGGGGCAAAAAATGAAGCCTGTGTAGGTCAAGGCTGACATTCTCAAAAGTGGATGCCTTACGTTATGCTCCTAAATCCACATTTAGTTTTCAGTAATGCTGCAAACCCCCACACAATATAGCACATAAAGACACCGTGGGAGTCAGTGTCTATAAAAATCAAAGCAGCCCTACTTACATGCTTAACTACAAATTTGGATGTCTAACTCCAGACATCCACGTTCAAAAATGCTGGCCTAAGTAACTCACTGAAGGCTCAAAGACAGTCAGGGTTAAGGACAGGACATGAAACCACATGACCTCACTCATGGTGCTTCTGCCTAACCAAAGACTTCTCAGCACGCGAATACACAGTTGTCTGTGACCTTCTGGCACAAAACTAAGAGTTAGAAAAGAAAGACAGCTGTGGGGAGAGGTTTTTGATCTACGTGAAATGTATCATGCATGGAAAACTCTCTTTCCTTCCATAAGGGAGCTTAATACTCAGGGTCCTGAAAAGAATATGACCTCTTCTCAAAAGCAACTACATTCAGTTTCTCCAGCGATGAAATTCCAGAGGACACCACTCACTCTAAGCTCCCACAACTTGCAGCTTCCATTAGGAGATGCATTCAACTCCAGCACCCAAAAGAAAAGAAACCACAGTTACTATCTAATACATTTTTCACTCTATTTTATGAACATCCAGAAGGACAATTAATAACGACTCTGTGATCTGTGTTCTGGCTGCTCTGGGCAGAAGAGGTGACCATGAGGAACCACTGCAGCATAAGCTTGTAAGCGTCACTGCCTCACAGCCCTGCCTGGGTCCCGGGAGGCTGGAGCCACGTGAGACATGGAGGAAGCCCTGGTGTCTTCCCTCCCTGTGTGCATAACATACACTTGTGAATCTACACTGAGTTATGCTCTGACTATTGCAAAACCATGGAAAATTCAAATTTAATGCTAGAATCGTGTCTGCCTCTGCACCATGGTGCTTAGCTGATGTAGGATGGGTTGCATGCCATATTTGATCACTGTGTTTTCAAGGACATTGGCAAGAGCCAGGCATGAGACAGTGGATTAAAAGCCATGTATTTCTGACACACCACAGAATGTCCTCGCTTCTCTGACTTTCAATTGGATCCACACTGTTTCTCCAGCACCGTTGATCACTTCTCAGGCTCCAGAAGGTAGGGTGGGGCCCAGCCCCTGGCAAACTACACAAATCTCCCCCTCCGAAGGACTCACAGCTTCATTTTATGATTTAACAGAGATTCAGGCAATAGAAGGAGGGGAGATCTGTGAATAAAAACAACAGCACAACGGCACAATGCTTAGTTTGGCTGAACAATCTTTAACATCGTCTTTTTCTTATAAGTAGATACATATTAATTAAAGATATTTCATAAACTAGTAACATCTTGCTTGAATGACTTCTGGCAAGCACTGTGATGCACTTGAGTTTTTAAGGGATAACGCAATGAGAAATATTGCAGGTATATATTGGGTTCAGTACAGAAAGGGTCCGACAGAAAAATGGCCAAACAACACAGCTTAATGAGAGAAGAACATGGGAGGAATGCAGTAAAACGAATCAAGGACTTCTCATATTATGAGAAGGTGGTAACATGAAGTTTATTTCTTCAAGAGATGGGACTGTTTCTCAAGGAACAGAGCCAAATCCATCAAAAACCTAACAAGACACAGAGAATAAAGTACTGCCAGTGAGTCTAACAGCTGTTTTTCAGCTTGCTTAGTTTAACCTGTCCTTGCCTTTGGCAGAAGACTTTTGATTTTAGCAAGACAACTAGGATTTCACAGCAATGCTAAACGCACATTTTGTAGAGAACATACCAAAAAAACGTTTCTGTGTTCTCCGTGCACTGCTTATCCAAGATGGACACTGGGTGTTTCCCTCACCTTGCTCAATTTGAAGTGAAGGGTAAAAATCACAACAAGGAGCAGAGTTAAGGGACTGAAAAGTGCTTCCGAAAATCTCACTCTTGGTACATTCAGTGTTTCTCTTCACACTCCCACGAGGTGGTAATTTATTTTATTAAACAGATAGTCTACATTGTAGCTAAAACCCCTTATTGCAGGTAATTCTTAATCAGCTTCATCAAGCTCAAGTGAAAAAATATTTAGTTTGTTTCAAAAAGTTCCAATATTTGCATTTAGAGGATTATTAAGTAGAAATTAAATCATGTTCCTGACGTATCTGGGATTTGATTAATAAGTAATAAAAATGTCTACATTAAACCTTAACAAAATCCAGAATTGCTGCCTTAATAAAATATTATCATGCAATTTAAGCTTGCAGAATATTTCGTTGATTTTAAAAGCAAAGCCCTTGTGCTGGGTATGCATTAAATCACAAGATATATACCCCTACTCTCCTGAAAGGAAGATGAAAGGGGCAGCTGGGCTAACATAAGAGTTACCTGGCCAGAGCAGAATACTCTCCTGGAAGTTCGGAGTTCCTCCACTGCTAAATGTTTCTTCTGATGCCAATAAAGGGAGGATGTGTCACAGGGGGAATATTTACCACTTCAGTTATAATTAAACTTGTTGCTGAGTATGATCCACATAAAAGTATGTCTTGATCCACTTCAGCTGGTGATTATTTCCCCATGGAAAAATGAAGGACTTTTAGCAGGCAGTGATGAAGGCATGGGGTTGAGTACGAGCACTAAAGAGCCACTCGGCCTGGCGCAGGCATGCTGGATGTGTGCTTTAAAGGAGGATACAAGAACTTGTCTGCTTGTAGGACTACTTTCAAAACAAGTCAATTGCACCTCCTCACCAGGAGTCAAAATTGTATCTCTTTTATGGCTTTTCCCTGATACCTGGTATTTACCAGGCTACTTATCACAGCAAAATCATTCCTTCATTTACATCTTTCTGCATTTAATCTCTCAATGTGCTTAATAAAAGGCTAGTGAGTTTGGTGTCTTTCCCAAGCACAGGTGATGCCTCTTTTTCTTTTTTTTTTTTTGAGTAATCGACATATTTTACTTAATAAGTGAACAAAACACCGTTCAAAAGCATCCAGTTGACGTTCATATTTCAGCTAAAATGAAACCTGCACCAACCTTATGGCACATAAATTAACCATGGCCAGACATGAGAAAGGAAAAGATGGAGGCACTGGCAAAAAGTCTCCTCCTGGTTATCAAGAGTAAACCAGAATTAATTCCTCCAAAGTCAATGTAGACTCACTGGTGTGAAAAAGCAATGGAAAATCTTTAGATTATTTACTTCTTTAGAAAAGCAACAATTATGGCAAGCTGTGGAAATCAGCTCTGATACAAAACATTGCCATGCCATTCGTGACAGGCTATTCTCAACAGCGCTTGAGGATCAGGTGTAATCAACTTACACTTAAACAGCTGGTTTACTCTTCTAGATATTTTCTTAGAAAATATGAGTTTACTAGGGCTCATAAAAGACACAGTAGCCAAAGGTGAGGAGCACATCACTAGAAAACAGCAGCATATTTCTGTGGTCCCACGTTCCCACTGCCCAGTGTGCATCCTCCCCCATCTGAGCCCTTGGTCCAGAAAACTACTGAGGACATTTCATCCATCACTGTGATGTTCAAGCCTACGGTATAACATCAAGCCTAGTTTAAATGGTCTCCTAATTAGCGCATCTCTATCAAAATTTATTAATCCTCTCATAGCTTGCACAGAGAAGACTGGATACTTATGGAAAAGGTGACTCTTTGTAATGGCATTAGCCTAGGACTTCGGATGAAGCCCCCGCTCTGCAGACATCTTGTGAAAATCCCCAACAGACCCGTTAACCTCACCCGCATCTTCGTGATTGTGAGGTCAGGTTATCAGTACTTCTGTAAGAGCACACGGAAAAATACCATATGCTAAAAAGCAGAGATTATGGTAATTGGGGCCATGTAAGTACCCGCAATACACAAATATGAAATGTTAGAGATGGTACACAAAGTATATGAAAAGTAGCTGACTTCTAATCACACGTTGCTTTTTCTGGCACAGCAGCTCAGATAGGCATTTAAGAAATGAAAAGGTGAATAAAACTTATATGTGGAATTGTTTTGACTGTTATTGCTTGTGCTAATTGCTTTAAAAAGGATTTTGTTTGACTGTTTAGATAGCATTTTAGGAGAGTAAAATCCAGCACTGAAACAGGTCTTTGAGCACTTAAACATTTCCAGAGGGATTTACAGACAAAATGATGATCGAGAACAAACAAATGCAATCCGAGTCCTGAATCAAAACGCTAGCCTACTTAGGGCTTTTCATCTCCCTTGAGAAACCATGGTCCCTTGAAAGACTTTGGCAGACCTGGCTGGATGCTTTAGTACTTAATATGCAACAGCAAGAGCGAGCAAGCTTGTGAACAGCCATTAAATCACAATCAAGGATAGAGTCTAATCAAGTCTAAAAAGAGCAACATTACTTTTGAGCATGCACTTTGTTATCAGCTGAACACATTAAACCATTAAAAGCATTCACACATGAATCTGATGAATAATTTCATAGATAGATGATACCAAAATCTGAATATGAATGCAAGCCACAAACACTCAGGGTTGAAATGCCTGCACCTCTCAGCTACACAGCAGCAGCAGATATAATGCAGGACACAAATGTGATGTTAAGAGGAATATTTTACAAAGTCAGCATCCAAACAAGAGATGGAAACAGCTTCAAATATCAGATTAATGGGACAGCAATGTGACAGAGCAAACTCTTAAGCTACAAAACCTGTAAAGGGTTGTAGAGTTGTCAGAATTTCCTACCTCTGTCAACTGTTTTCCATTCCCCAAAAGGAAAAATCCAGATTAATACCAAATAATAATATTGTGCTCATTTTAGAGAGATACAGATAGAGAAAGGCAATGTATGTCTCCACCAGAGGCCACAATAATAAGTAAATTAATACTTTAGGGGTATAATTTGTAAAGTATTCAGAGTCTTTCAAAATATTAACTCTGACAGCAACATGATGAGGTATATCTCTTTCAGCCCCCTGTACAGAGAGATTAAAGACATTCGAAAAAAAAAAAATGCATCAGTGTTTCTAAACAGGGACCTCAAATTAGGCTCCTCAACATCAGACAGATACAGATTTTCAAAAGTAACTAGAGAGCTGACTCACACCCGTCTCCATTTTAGGCAACCTTAACTAGACCTGATTTTCAGAAAGTACTGTGTACTTTCAAATAATCCTTTAAAAAAAAACAACTCAAAATGGGTATCCAAAAACCTTAAATATTTGAAATAAATCAATAGCTATAAATACATTATTATAATTATTGTTAAAACTCTTTGCTTTGATATCTTAGCTTATTTCCAAAGGAGCTAGGCCCTTGGTCTTTGTAAGGGGGAAAAAGCAACACAGCACTTCTGGAAAAAAGCAGCCAAGTGCATTTAAATACTTGAGAATAAATTTTAGAAAATGAATTTTATTGATAAAAGTTTATAAAGTGTTCTCCAACATCTCTTTTGTGTTGTGTGTATAGAGCACTTAGAACAATGAGGTTCAGCCCCCTGATTGGGACACTTGGATGCTGTGGCAGCATAAACAGCAAAAACCAACAGCAAATCAGCAGGACAGCCAGCACCAGAATCCCAAGGTCTGTATTCCCAGCATCTTATAAATCTGCTTGAAACACAGAACCCAGGAGCGCCAGCTCCCGCCCCCATGTTCCAACTGAGAGAACGATTTATGCTATTCCACACCAAATTTAAAAGTTAAGTGGGGTATGGCCCTTTCTTAAAACTGCGTCTGCTCTGGATAAATCTGCAGGCTGAAGAGCAGCATCACCGGTACATGATGGCCCACCAGAGGTATACGCAGGTTCACTGAGCTGTCAGCACTCACCAGCTGAACTGATCACCAGCGCGATCCACTCTTACTAAATCCACCAATTCATAAATAAAACTTAATGAAGCAGCAGCAGTGCATTTCAAAGTCCTAAATCAAAAAAAAAAAAAAAAAAGCATAAGTAGTGAATGCTACAGGGAAAGGCATTAGGGATGGGACAAGGGTTAGACATACAGACAGCAAGACACTGAACCAACGTGCTATTAAAAATTATTTGGCTGCAAAAAGTCTTCTTGGCCCACCAGATCTTCACAGACTGAGAGTTTCTGCTCCTACATAGAAGGGTTCACATTAGGGAATACTAGACAGGTAGTGGAAAACTTCGTTAACAACCCAGAATCAGTTACAGACCTGAGCTCAAAGCCATACGGAGAGAACAGTTTAAAAAAAAAAAGAAAAAGAAGAGAAAGGGAAAGAAAAGAAAGTGTAACAAAATATAAATACTGAGCACTGCAATACGTTTCAGCATGGTTACAGAGTCCTATGGGACACATTCAGCAACTCTGATGCATGGCAAGGGCACTGAGAACTGGCAAGAGGGTCCGGCACACTGCAGGACTGAGCTCTCTAACACAAACCAGAGCTATTGCCATCACATGCATTTTAAAATGTAATCAAGACATAGGCACATATCCAATGCACGTCCAATGCCTAGTGGGAGACAATGGAAGAAATTACTTCATTTTTGTTTTAAATCAGACCAGGAATCGGACTGGAAAGGACAAATTCTCAGGTTCCAAAAGAAGAGTCATGAGAATTGATAGTCTTGAAGAAAAATAAGAATTCAAATTCCACTTCTGACCACATCTCAGAGTAGCCCATAGTACCAAACTTCAGAAATCCTCAAAAGCATCACAACGTATCTTATGTCCCCTTACCAAAGGGGACATAGCGTGTAGCAATCATACCAGATAGCGGAACTCCCGCCACATACATGTAGGCCTCCTGCCACCAGCAACCAAATTTTCATAAATTAATTCTCAGGATAACAATACAAACGTAAGGAACTATCATTATTCCCATTTTAAAGATTCAGAGCAGAAGGTCAAGATCCCAGAGACCAGCCACTTCGATTTGGCTTCTGTTGATCTAAAACCAGGATATCCACTATCAAATACAAAGGATTACTATTGCTATGACTGAAAGGATTTCATATAAGCCAAGCTTCTAACTAAATTCTCAAGAAATTCCATGTAGATAGATCAAAAAAAAAAAAAANCATGCTATTTATGTCTCTGTCTAAACTTATATGACTGCAGTGGTTCCACAGTATGGTTAAACTCAGCCCTAGTATCTGGTTTAATTCTCCGTGTAGAAGATGCAGCCCTAATATACCTGTCTAGATTTATACTCCAAAAACAAATAAATGGATACCATGCAGTGTAGTCACTGCCTGTGATCCCAGGCTTAAATATAATCTTGAGCTTAAATTCATACTTGCTTCTTAATGTTGGACTAATTCATTTACTTGACAGCAGGTGTTTATAACCACACAAGACAGGAGTCCACGTCAATGACAGCTAAATGACCAAAAAAGTAATTAATATTCAGGCTAGCAACACAGCCAAAATGGATGCACCCAAAATAACCACTTCCAAAAATTCCGTCCTACAGCCCTTAGTCAGGGAGTTAGTGACCACTTCATTTGAGACGAGTATCAATACCACAACTGAAAACACTAAATCCACCACTTTAATCACCATTTATACACTTTAGCCAACGATTCGTTAACGAAAAGGCATAAACAAGCCCTACAGCAAGCACCAGAACCTGCCTGCCATCCTCCTAGATGCGCTCCTGTAGCATCCTGCCTCCTCCTGCTTGTTCTGCGTCTGGCCCCCATTAGCCTTATGTCTTTTTACTCAGCAGCAAGAACTCAACCAGGGGATGCTGAGCAGTCTCCTTCCAGTCTCACCTACTACTTGATTAGGAAGTGGCTGGCACTGAAAGGAGCTGGATACTTGTCAAAGAGCAAGTACACTGAATGTATGCAATACAGTATATGACAGGCGTGTTTACTTTAAGCTCTATGCATCTCCTTAAATCAGGAGGTGGGAAGCATAACCTTTTCTGTATTCAAAGTATTCACACCAGTTCCTAATCATCATTTTAATAAAATAATAACAGCAAGCTGGTGGAAGGTATTTCTTGCAGCTTTTACATACTCAGCGACCTTTTTGGTCCCCATCCTCCCTCTTCCCCTTTAAGTTCAGGCCCCATAAAGTCCAAAAAGTTTATTGTATTTTCATAGATAGCACAAACAAACATTTCATGATGCTTGTGCAAATAAACTCTTTTTTATTCATGTTATGCAATATAAAAGACAAGACAATCAGCTGGCTATTGGACCTAGAACAGTTATTGGAATTTCTCTGTGAAATGATGCAAGGATAGCAAAATGGAGTTAGATGGCAAGAGCCAGACCATCTCCTCTAATTAACATCACACTAGCTTTCTGGTTTCCTGGCAACTTTGGAGCTTCAGCCTTGTCAGATGGAAAGTATTTGCTTGATAAAATTTTCAGAAATTCTCATCACTCTAATTTGCCAGTAAAACAGATTTTTACAGGGAGGAGGAAAGGAAATTAAATTAGATCCTGTTTTCTTCTCTAATCAGGTCAATGAAAAAAAAATAGAATGGTGCTGATAAAATATCATGCCAATTCTATCATTTATCTAAAACCTACCCCTAATTTCACATGAAAGACCCAGTGGTTCGGCCTCAGTGTACATAGCCCCCTTGGACATACTGTAATAAGACCTTAATCTGCATGAGTGAACCTGACTCCTTCATTTTGCCAAAAATCCGTACACTCGTTTGTGAACATAACAGCAAGCACTTAGTGTCTCAGCCATCGGTACAATAATGAGAAATGCCCTTTCCACTTGGCTGTTAGAAAGCTTGTAAACTTCTGAGCAGCAACACTAATATAACCCCATGCAGATGGTCCAAATTTAGAGCAACACAATCAAAAAAGATGATGAGGCCAACCTTGTAATATGGCCAGAGAATTTGTTGTCATATAGAAGACTGCAATTAATTCCGTTCAGTTCAGATTACTACACTGCACTTCTAAATAGAGCATCTGAGCATTTCTGCACAATAAAATGGTAACAGCTCCAATGAAGTCACAGAAAGAAAGTTGGATCCCTGGAGAAAAACCTTCACAATATCCCTGTTCTGCTTCTATGCCATATGGCCCAACTCACACCGCAATTTAATAAATGTAAGACTGTTCTATCCCTTTGGTCTCTGAATCAGGCTCTGCATCCAAAAGTTTCCATCTTGCAATAGGAAGAAAACAAATCTGTTTCAAAAACCGTTCGGAAAAAGCATGACCGTTCCCAATCTCTATTTCTCCCATTCAGTTGGTCCAGGCTCACTTCAGTGAAAGCACAGCATGCCTGGGCCAAATCCCATGAAAAGGTGCTCTTGGAATCGTGTCAAAACTCACTTAGTGGTAATCCAGGCACAAATCTTGCTGTTAAAAATATGGTGCTCCTAGGATGACTTTACTAAACACCTCTTTTATCAGTATCTAAGTACTGCTAAGAGACCTTGAATGTTAGCTTGATACAGTTATATTGAGCCTTGCTTGTAAACCAAAGTCCTTTATGTCAATAGCATTCTCAGAATTTCATGGTGAAATGGTCAGAATAGCCTACAAGTTCTTTTGAAGCTTTACATCCATTAGCCCAGCATATACTATCAACACTAAAAATACCAACTATCCTTCTACCAGACACAGAATGATGGGCTATTCTCACTTCCATTCTCCCAAGGGCCAAATCTTTACTTTGTTTTGTTCTGTTTCCCAGCTACAAAGAGCAAAACACTTCCTTTCAGTCTGGCTGACTTTCATCAGTGATTAAGGGGAGGAAGCAGAAAACCTATCGAATCTGTGGCATAGGCAGCAAAAGCCAAAATATTCATTCCTTAGTGCCACGTTCAGATTAGAAGAGCACTCCGTGTCATGGCAGACCACCAGCTTTTATGCTCCACTGTCCCGGGGAACTGCTGCAAGCCGAGTGATGCCAGGAAGGCAGGGAGGGCAGACAGAGATGGAGGATCGCTTGCTCCCAGCCCCTGCCCTTACAGGCACTGTTTGGTGCAGAAGTCCATCTTTCTTTCCAAGCAGGAGATAAGACTGAGCAAGCCTGCAGCACAAGGTAGCTTGCCCTAAAGAGGCCAGAGGAGGAGGCAGCTGCTGCCCCAGCAGAACACAGCCAGAGTGATCTCTGTCTTTCTGCGAGGCAGAACTTCCCAGCTCCCACTGAGTTCATGTGCCTATGCTCCACGTTTTTAGTTTGCAGCTTTGAATATTGCACTGATATAAGCCATCTTTCTGGGGGGAAATAAAACTGTGGAAACTATTATTTAACATGTAGAATATACAAACTCACTTTCCAGCTAGCCTTGTTCTCCCACTCATATGATAATTTTCATATTCTTCTGGACTTCTGCTTACTTGAACTGTTGGAATATGGATGCCAGCCATTTCAACTAAGCAAGCAAACTCGGCATCCATCACTAACCTGCAGGAAAGGCACTCACTGTTTTCACAGTTTCTTTGAAAAATCCATCAAATCTAAAGATCATTTCTCCTGGGATTTTTCTTTTTCCACTAGTTTGTTTGCTTTCATTTCTTTATTTATCGCAGAAAACTGGATCCTGCATAGTTAGGAAATGGCATTTTTTCCTTTTAATTTATCCCACACAGCACAGATATTCAAACTGGTGGTTCAGCAGAAAGGAGGCCAACGTACAAGTGGAATCAATAAACTTAAGTGTGATGAAGCAACTGCCACTTCAATTACTGTACAAATCGTATATCACTTTCAAACTCAAGAAATGTCCTTCTCTCAACAATCTATTTGTTTAAGCAATTGTTTAAAAATCAAAGTGTGATCTTGTAAACATTTTTGGGCTCAGTTACACTGTACGTCTTACTCATAACTTCTGCTTATTTGTGATTGCTTTTTCCCTAGTGACTCAGAATCGGGATAAAGTAAAGACAAACTGAAGGAGTATTTACTATTAAAAATTATGACGAATGCCTCCGTCTCCCCACTTGTACGCTTTTCTCCTCAGTTAGTCACAACTGGATTCTGTGACAATATTTTCTCCCACGAAAACTGGGAGCAGGGACCCATAACTGTGCCCACTACAAGCTATTGGTTTTGCCCAGGTGCAGAGTGCAGCAGCATAAGAGAAGTCTTCTGCAAGCCACCAGAAACTCTACAGGCTTATGTTCTGTGTGCTGATATGGAACAAAGGCAAAGTAATCCTGGTAAGCTCTATGTGCTGCATCCCCCTGACATGTCTCTAATTCAGCCAAAGGCACAGGCATTTTTTCCCCACCTAGAAGCTTAAAATATGCTCCCTAAATGACAGGAAGTCCTGTCTGCCCAAGAAATAGTGTAGCATGATATAACTTGACCTCCTCTTAAGAGTCCTCATTCCCCAGTGAAGTGTATCACCCACTCGTTCCCTCTGTCAAACCATGAAAAATGCTCACTGCCACAGAACAGCCAGAGCAAGAAAGTTCAGGAAGTGATTATTACTCATTAATAGCAGTATATATACAGTGGCATGAGGATGTAAAGCAACACTTACATGGAACAAAAGCTTATCACCCTCTAGTCCAGGAGAGATAGGAGTTACTACACTGAAAGTGATAACCACTAGCAACATTAATTATCCAGCCTGAAGCAGAACATACGTGGAATCACAAACTGCTGAAGCACAGATTATTAGAAAAGTGGAGCCAACACTCTCTCTGTAAACTTTTCCTAAAGGTTTGCTACAGCTCAGTAGACAAAATAATTTGTATCAACTCTCCTTTTGGTGAACTCCTCTCTCCACGCTATAGAACTTCAAAACTATGCTCAAATTTGGGATTTCTCTGTGCTTTGTGCTACAGAAATGAACGGTAAGAGACATCCTTTTCCCTGAGATTTTATCTAAATAGACAAAAAAGAATCCAAAAGAAAGTAAAAGGTAGATTATCAAAGTCAAGAAAGAGACTGATTACATGACTTAGTCAAAAATCAGATCTAGCTCTAATAAAGCCAAAGCAAAAAAATTGAGCCTTATGGCCATAACACAGTATCACCCTTCCCATCACTAAACTCCCCACCTCTCTAAATACACTCACACTTCCAGCAGGGCCCCTCATGCTGGACCCTCATTTCAGAGCCCAGCTTCTTTGCTCTCAGACAGGTGGGAGATTTGCAGTCACTGTGGCAACTCTCACTGGCACAGTCTCCTCTGTTCTTTGTTTCTAAAGGTCTCCTGAATTATTTTGATAGCCTTTGCTATGTAATTACAAATTTCACCTTTGTTTCTTCCTACAGCAAGAACAGCATGAGCTCCAAAAACTCAATGACCATATTAAAAACAATCCAAGCAGTAACAATGTCAAATTCAGAGCCTTCTTTAACGTTCAGTGAAAATACCTAAGGCCAAGTATTTTAGGATTTCTTCTGAAGACCCAAATCCTCTCTCCTGACATACTAAGCATTCCTTCAGCACTTTCTTAAAGACCACTGGCTTTGCACAGCCTGCACCTGGAGAAGTCTTTGGATTCTATCAGTGCAGAATCACAGTGGCTGTAGTTGATGGCTTGGTATGAGCAACAGCATTGCTTCTTCATTGCGTTCAGCAAGCTATACACTTCTGCTTATCTGAAAAATCAGTTTCTTTTACACATGAAGCTCATCAACATTCTGATTTTTTTCCTCCATGGTCTGAATGTCTCCGTAAGAAATTCCACAGCTCTGTGGCTTTAATCAAAAGCTTGGTTTTCCTGTAACTCACAGTGGCTGGGCTTGGTCGTAACTTAATTTTGTATTGCTCACAAAAGCTGTTTTGGATTCACAGCAGGAAGGGGGTTGTGTAACTGTCAATGTTATCAACTCACATTTGTCACATCTTCCTGTAAACACCCAGAAGGAATCTACTCCACTCAATAAACTCCAGATATCTGTCTAGGAAGACAAAGGGACACTTAAAAGCTGTGTGGTAATAATAATAAAAGTGAGAAGCCTGCCTCTGAATTTCTGCTATATTTAATGCATTATCATCTGCTGACTATTATTACCTGCTTTACCATCGCACTTCTATGCCCTAGTCCAAGATCAAAATCTAAATCATACTAAGTGACAAATAAACTACTGGTCCAGAAGCACAGATTTCACATTGGCCACATGGACAAAGGGAAGGCAAAAGTAAACATACAACCAAGGCAACAGAGGTCATTACTTGTAAACATTTGAATGATCGTCTTGGAAGAAGAGAAACGAGAGGTTAGTCTACAAAGTATTTCAAGCAAAACACAAACAAGTATATACACATGCACACAGAGCTTCAGATCCTTCACTGACTTTAACAGAACTTATTTTCACCAGCTATGCAATTTATTCGTATAGAATTTACCTATAAATGTCTATAATCCTTGTGTTTTGTGAAGATCATGCATGTTGAAGAAACTGGACGATGTCTGATTATTTTTTCAAATGAGTTCATTGATGTGCTTTACCACAAGGTTGCATGAAGAGTGGTGGTGCCAAAGCTCAGTGAAACGCGTAGAAAAGTAACAAGTGGCTGCGGATGGAGAAGGGAGAAAGAAAAACTTAGGCGGTATTTTCACAAAGAACAGAGCAACAGAAGCATAGATAAGGTGGAGACGAACATCATCCTCAGATTTTCAGAGTGTCAGAAGTTTTGAGATTGTTTCACTCACTTCTTAAAGTGCTAATGTAAAATGGGGTTCATACCAGTTGACCAGAAAAGAACAGGTATTGAATCTATTTTTATAAAAAGAGGAGAAGGGTTAGGAGGAGTCTAGAAATTACCAACTAGTCAGTGTACCTTCAACTCCCAGAAAAATTCTAGAAGCTATCACCAAATAAACTGTGTGCAAGCAACGAGTGGAGTCCAGTTTGAAATTCTCAAAAGCAAATATTATCAAAATGATCTATTTCCCTCATATAGTACAGTAACAGGCCTTAGGGATAACAGAAAGGCAAATAAGTGAACACATCGTTAGTCCAGTATTATTTGACATCTGTGCAAAACGGCTATGCCTATTCAATGACAGTATGACACCAAGCTGAAAGATGTACTGGAGGTACAAGATTAGAATTAAAAGTGATCTTCACAAATTGGCAAAATGATCAAAAATGACTGGGTGCCATTCAGCAAGAACGATAACACTCAATGAGCATTAAATACTAAAGTGCAATATAATCAGAACAGGCAAGAACAAAGTACACTCAGCAAAAGAGCTTTGAGTGTTAATGAATCATGAGACAATAATGTCCGTCTTTTTCATAGCAGCATGGCATCATAAGGTAATGGATACAGAGGCTGCAAGACACATGCAGACAGTGAGACTCAAAATAAACTTCCACTCCAGCCTGAAGACTTCAGGTGGAAGAGTGCTCATGCCAGAGCACCGCAGGACTATGTGGAATAATTGGAGAGAGCCTGGAAGAACGCAATAAAAATGATGAGAGGTCTAAAAAATCACCACCAAGTGAGCAACAAGGAAAGGATGAAGAAGTTGAGGTTATTAAATCTAAAGAACACAAGACATTGGAGAAACGTAATGAAGGCTTTCAGATATATTAAAGTTAGATGAAAAGAGACAGGGAATAAACTTTTCTCCATACCCATAGTGGATAGGGAAAGAAGTAAACTGAAACCAGGCAGATTTAAATCAGACATTAAAGAAAATAGTCTAACCCAGTTGTCCAGGTTCTTCTTACCATGATCAATACTCCAGTTCAGTTCCCCACCCAACTCCATAAACAATTACACTGACACCAGCTGAGAGGGTTTGCACAGGCCTGGAAATATTCCGTGGTTGCTTAAGATAGCACCGCTACCCAGAGAAACAGGAAGCAAACTGCACTTTAAGGAACCTATTACACGATACGCTGATTCAGCAGTGTACTTTCCAAAGTTCCCATTTCTCTGTGGCTCTGGGCACTTGTTCTCAGCTCTTTGCCAGTGCCCATGCTCTCAGTTGTGCCAGTGCGATGGTTGTGGGGCTGCACGGTATGCCAGTACAGTGAAACGAGCCAACTCAAATATATCTGGTTTTGCAGGGTTTGTTTTAAGAGAGCTGGTTTGTTTTAAGATAATGTGGAAGAATGCAAAATCAGCGTACCAGAAAGCATCTAAACCCACACAACAGACAGGTGAACCTGAGTCGCTCACATAAATGAGGCACGCATACTGCTTTTTGCACTCAGAAGTTGAGTATATCCAAAACCTGGACAAGAAGCTGTCACCGCGCAAAACAGAGCTGGGGGTTATTTAACCACCAAAAACTTCCAGGCTTTCTTATGGATTTGTACCGTGATATTTACAGGACTGCTTCAGAGAAAACACCACACATCCTGTACATTGCTACTGAGACCAAACAACTGCACTTTGGCCATGGAAATTGAGTGGTATGATGAAACATGCTAAACTTAAAACATTTGCATGACTTTCTCCTAGACACCCCAAGTGAATGGTGGCACTTCCACTATGCTGCAGTGAATTTCAAAACAGATACCCTTTGAAACTAAATGCATCACAACGATTAGCAATGCTAACGCAATGCCCGTTATATAAATGCATTTTCTACAGATCATAAAAATCCCTTCCAATAGTAGAAATATATCAAGATAAATATCAACGTTTATCGGGGCAATAATGATAAACAGAAAGTTACCTAACACTAAACTATCTAAATATTTAACACTTCAGAGCTCGCTCCGGCAGTCGAATGATCTGTGTTGTCCAACACATATGTTGATCCCAGGCCTTCCTGAGTACTGATGACAGTGATTACAAAGCAGGTAGGTTAAATTTGTTGTCTAAGTAGCTTAGGAATTGACCTCAAAAGTAACTAAATATAAAGGCACGGTTAATTTTAAAGACACACAGATTAAGTTGCTAATACAGCTCTAACAGCTGGAACAGGAACAGAGAGTGCTGCCCAAAATTACAATGACAGTCACGTGAAAGATTCAGGAATTAAAAAAGGGTCCTACTATATCGAGTTTTAAGCTTACTTTACTAAACCACAGATATCCCTCATTATATCTTCAAGACCTCGTATGGCAATTAGTTTAGCCCAAAGAAAAATTCTGCAGCACTTCAGTGATTTGTAATTCTTTTGCTCTGGAGGAATAGTCATATTCCTTAGCAAACAGTTTAAATACTAATTATTTCTTTGCTGAACCCTGCAGTGAGACTCATATCTAGAAGGGGCCATGTAAAACCACTTCTAATAATTCTGCTGCTCAAAGAGCAATACTCTTCATCCGCTTCAGTGATTTTCTACCCAACAGGTACAACATTGAAGTAATGAGCATTATAAAACTTAATACAGTGCCATATATATTTTATGGCTCTGTAGATCCAGATCAGAGAACATCCAGATTGTTTTTGCAGAACTAATGCCAGACAGATTTCAAATTATTGTGTATGCAATGAGTCTTCTAAGAAATTTATAACTCTTACCAAATTAAAATTAAAAAAGCATATAGTTGAGTAAAAGAACAAAAAAATCTGAACCTTTCTTGGAAGGTAAAATTTCCTAATGATTTTTAAAGTAGATGTTATTATGAAAGAAAATCACATACTTCAAAATAAAAAGTGGCTTGGTAGGAAGCATTTCTCACCAATGCAAGCATCAGGCATTAAAAATGTACATAAATGAAAAATCATTCATACGGTTCTACTGTTTTTGCAGGACAGCATTTAAAAAGCAATACCATGTAGGATGTAAAGCCACATGAAAGCTCTGGATAAGAAACTGTAAAATGAGATTCCCTTCTATCAGATTAACATCAGAAAAATCACTTTCCTGTGTAGCTTGCCTCTCTTTACCCTTCTATTTATCTACGGTAACATGATCGCACAAATTTCCAAAGTATCCAAACACTTCATGATCTTTGATGTTGCCCTTATAACCAAAGCGGCAGAACAAGACTTGTGCGTGCGGAATTTAGATATAGAAAGCCTCAAGTTCCCTGCTCAAGGTTGAAGAGAAAAAGTCTCTGAGAGCCCAATGAACCAAAAGTGATTTTTCTGAAGCCCAAATGAATGCAAAAACAACTGGACCCTCTGTCTGCTGTTTCTGCAGGAACTGCCATCGTGTTGCAACCACTGGCAAGCCCTCTGTAGAGGAAGCACAGCTCACCTGGAGTCGGTCTTTGAACTGACACAGAAATTACAGAAATGGAGGCTTATGCTATTGGTAATCTGAGCCAAAATGTCATACAGGAGGAATTCACTCAGGAGAAGGACTGGCTTTGGATCAATTACAGACCAAATGGTTTGAAAAAAAATACCCAGTGCCCAAATACCTTGACTAGAAAGCTGCTCATTTCTGTGGAATACTCTGTTTTTCCCTTATTCAATTTCTGTTCCTTCACAGTGAGTTACAGCCTGGTGTAACCATGGAGCGTTAGCTCAACATTGGCCAAGTATAGCAAGAAGAGCCCGTGTGAGCACAGTTCTCTGACAGTAGTGCTGCAGCTAGAGCCGAAATGAGCTGGTGCGGGCTGATCAGCGGACTGCTCAGCCTCATTTAGAAAATGCTACAAGAGATCACACTGTATTTTAAGATCACAACTTTTGCTGTTCATGTTTTCAAAGAACAGCACTTAAAATTGGCATTAAATCTGCAAACTATACAGACGGAATAAGTGACAAACCATTTGCATATATAGCTTCACATGCAGCACATACACAAAACACGCAATGCCTTCTGTGCAAATACAAAGTTCAGACAATACAGACTAGGAAAGCACAAACTTCATCAGAACTTTTTCTAAATCTAGTGGAAAGTAGTTCCACACAGAATCACTAATCTAAAGTTCAGCCTACAACGAACACACAGAGCGTCAGGAATAGAGGGCAGGATCCTGCTGCCTAATGCTGTTCCATGTTGCTTTTCAGTCCAACACTGGACAAAATAAAGCTGCATACAGCCACCACCTAGAAGAATGACTAGGCCTGTCTAAGATCAGGTTTCATCATTAAATCCCAAAACACCTTACCTGAAGAGCAAATCTGTGATTTAATTATTCTGTGATTGGACAAACACATTTTCCATCATGTCTATTTCTACAGAAAGAGAAATCTACTATTTCTACAGAAATAGCTGCAGCCTTCAGTTCTCTAGGCTGCCCAGGGAAGTGGCAGAGTCGCCATCACTGGAGGTAATTAAGAGATGTGTGGATGTGGCACTTAGGGACAAGGTTTAGTGGTGGGCTTGGCAGGGTTACGTGATGGTTGGACTTGATGATCTTAAGGGTCTTTTCCAACCTAAATGATTCTATGATTCTATTCTGTGATTCTATATTCTTTATCGTTTAAGAAACCTGACCAATATTCTCAAAGGGACTGATTTTACTGCAATTTACATGTCTGAATTCTATTATATTCTATTATAATATACATCTATTATATAATATTCTGTCTGGAAACTACTGAACACCCTCTACTTCTATTCATTAGAGTGCTTCTCAGACATATATGCAGAACTTCCCAGGAATACATTGTAATACCAAATATACTTCTGGTTCAGTTCAGTTATGTTAACTAAGCACAGCCCTCCCAGCTGAATTAGCCTTGCAGATAAGGTTTAAGAAGCATTGCTTGGCATGCTTCACAATTGCCTCTAACAAGTTTTGAATGACGGACAGAACAAATACAAACACAATTATCTTCCTTCCCATTTCATTTAAGTTTTGACAAACTGGAAACATTCCAAACTGTCTTACTGTTTTGTGGTTAAAATAGGAAAATCCAGTATGCTACAAATGGAGAACAGTCCAATTAAACATGTTAGCTACTGAAGAGTTGTCTACTCTGGACCTGCCTTTAAGCATGATGAGTCAACAAATTTGTCTGCTAACAAAGCGTCCTGTATATAATGACTAAAGTTTGTGACATTAACAAAGATCCTTCAAGAATGAAAAGTGATACAAATCGCTGCAAGCTTTGCTTTCTAAAGTTCTGATTGTTCCTAAATATGACACAAATAAAATCAATCTAACCCAATTCATTTTTCCAACATCAGTTAAGGTCTTTTAAAAAGCCTGTCCTTAGGGACAATTTGTCACAGTACAAAATGATGACATTTGCACCGCAGCATGCTGACATTATACTACCCATCAACAGGGAAATGTCACAATTCATGACATAAACACTGCCCTATGACAACCTTTTGTTAGCCTCAATGATACCACATACAAATATTTGACCATGTAATGTAAAGAGAATCAATGACACCTTTGGGACCAACACAGAGCAAGTCTACTCCCTCACATAAGCCAGTATGTCGGCTTATTTGCTCCTAAACCTATGGTATCAGAAAAGCCCCAAACACTGCGCGCTCCGATCCAGCGACACAAAAACCCTACTTCACATCTGGACAAGAGCAGTCTGACTCAGGAGGAGTTAGGTCGTTGCAACAGTCAAACTAAGTAAAGCAGTAACAGAGCTCGACGTTCAGTGTCTTTAAACAGTAATAGGGAAGGGTGAATCCAAATTAGCCTTCTAATTATTTTCTCTTTAACTTGACTATTTAAGCCATTACCTAAGTTATACAGTATAGTGACCTGAAAATTTTCATTAAAGAATGGACCTGCTTGTCTGCACTCCTGTTCCTTCATCAAAAAAGGGAGGGAGAAGAGCAAAAACACCACGTTTTTCCCTCATGCTGAATATAATAATGATGCCTACTAAAACAGTATGTCATTCCTCATAATTATTAGTGTGCATGTGGTACAGAAACTACAAAAAGCAGCTGGGTATACTAAAAATTATGAATAAAATTGGTCCTGCTTTGTCATCAAGATGAGCCTCATGCTGTTAGCTATGACATTCCTTCTAATGCTTTTGTTGCTTAAATACCTCTTAGCTAGTATGGTGACTAGTATGGTGACTGACTAGACAGTCAAAATGTTGAATTATTAGCCCAAGGATCTGATCCAAAGCACAGTGAAAAGCCTGCTGTTGCTATTTAGGGGCTTTGGGATCAGGAATATTGTACGGTTTGATTTTAAAAGCACAAAGTACCATTGCTGTCATAGCTAAGTGATGGTAGAGTGCATCAGTGAATTCTGAAGAATGGGACTCCACTATAGGGAGCCTTCTACAGCAGGGTAATGATGAGGCTTCCATTCTTGTTTCTCTCTGTTAAACTGATTGTCTGTGCAAGGAAATTGATACAAAAATCAATTCACTTGTGCCAGCCGGTTTCCCTCTATCTGCAGTGATGGTAAGTTGATCAGGATATTAGTTTCCTTCAGCTGATGTGCCTTCCATATGCTGACCCTAGTGATGCCAAACAAACCAGTGCAGTAGCTAGAAAGATTAAATTAATCAAACCATAGAAAGTAAGGCAGAGGACCGAGAGAGAGTGAGAAGACAAAGACAACAAAAAACAAACGTCTGCTTGAGTGAACAAGCTGCTTTTTCTAGATAAATTCAATAATATATAAATGTTTTAGGAAAAAATGATAAAGAGGAAAAACAGTAAAAAAGAACAGTGTGGAATTCAATAATTAAAATATAATTCTTGTGGTATTACCTGGTTTCTGTTTACTTTTCTCCATTTTGTAGGCTTCTGCACCTCTTCTTTTCCATTCCTGTGAAGACTCCATTAACTGTGAGACAAATGAAAGCTAAGAATCCTTCCATAATGGGTGAAATTTAAGTCAATGAAATAGTGCCACTGTACAGTAGCTGAGAAATCTAATCACCGCATGGGTTCCCATGGAGCCTTCAGACAGTCCGCTGTAATTGAATGTTTTTACTGATATCCTCCAATCCGATATTAAAAATGAAAAGAGAGCACTAGAAATCTTTATTTAAAAATCATGAAATATTTATGAACGAGCAAGAAAATTTTCAAAATTCACCTTCAGCACTTCTTAAAACCTAAGAAACAAGATCATGCCGCTTTAATAACTGGCCTTAAAGTAACTTAAGAGAAAATTATTTATTTTTGCTTTCACAGAATCACCAATTTTTACAGGAAAAAAAAATTAGCTTAATCTTGCCATGCAAACTTGCAACGAACAAGCAGCAAATCTTATATATATCAAAACAACTTTCTTACACAGATCAGCTGTTTAAAGTCAAACGCTAAGACATCAAAGGCATTTTTTTCACCCCTGTAAAGGATGACATATTTGAATACTCTCAGGTAAACTCTCATAAATTAAAAATGAGACTCAATTGTTGATAAGAACATATACTGTATTGGGTAAGTACCAAGAGCTTGAATATAAAATTAATCCTGGCTCAGATGAGGTTGTCCATTTAACGAACGTTAATTCCATTTTGAATAACTAAAGAAAACATTCAGTACACTTAGTACTTTTTCATATGATAGTACCATCATCCAACACTCCTGAAAAGATGCTTCAATAAATTCTACAGAAACAAAAAGCCATCTAAAAACCACTTTTGCCATGCACCTTTCTTTCCAGAAATGACATTCACTTAAGTGAAATAGTATCCTCTAAATTGCTCAAAATGTTGAGAAACTTGCAGTAGAAAAGAAGTACTCTGTCAATTATGTGCTGATAGGCCTACTTTTACCTTCTATAATTTGATGGAATTTAAATATTATTTAAATCAATATACTAAGAAATTGTTTTGAAATTCTATAGTGGAGCTACAGAACACAAAATTTAAGTTACTCAGAGATGAAACCCCCAAAACTGGACTTATTTAGATTTGGGGAAAGAGATTCTGTACTAGCAATTTTGGCTAACTGCTGCATTAAAGTATCATAGAATCATTTAGGCTGGCAAAGACCTCCAAGATCATCCAGTCCAACCTTTAACCTAGCACTGCCAAGTCCATCATTAGACCATGTCACTAAGCTCTGCATCCAAACGTTTTTTGAAGACCTCCAGGGATGGTGACTCAACCACTTCACTGGGCAGCCTGTTCCAATGCTTCACAACCCTTTCAGTGAAGAAATTTTTCCTAATATCCAATCTAAACCTCCCCTGGTGTAACTTGAGACCATGTCCTCTTGTCTTCTCAGTTGGTACTTGGGAGAAGAGACCGATCGCCGTCTCACTACAGCCTCCTTTCAGGTAGTCGTATAAAGTGATAAAGTCTCCCCTGAGCCCCCTTTTCTCCAGGCTAAGCAACCCCAGCTCCCTCAGCCGCTCCTCAGAACACTCGTTCTCCAGACCCCTCACCAGCTTCGTTCCCCTTCTTCGGACACGCTCCAGCACCTCGATGTCCTGGTAGCGAGGGGCCCAAAACTGAACACAGTATTCGAGGTGCGGCCTCACCAGAGCCAAGTACAGCAGGACAATCACTTCCCTAGTCCTGCTGGTCACACTGTTTCTGATACAAGCCAGGATGTTGTTGGCCTTCTTGGCCACCTGAGCACACTGCCGGCTCATATTCAGCTGGCTATCGACCAATACCCCCAGGTCCCTTTCTGCCAGGCAGCTTTCCAGCCACTCTTCCCCCAGTATGTAAGCTCATTTTCCCCTCTCATTCCCATGTTTATAAACAAGGTGTGTTTCTTGCACCTGAAATGCTTTGCAGTTACCCCTGAGCCACAAACTGCAGTTGGCAAGAAAAGCTGTCTGGTGAAGGATCACAAAACAGCCATCTGAATGTGATGCTCTCCGCTAGATATACACGGATCTAGCCTCGCACAGGCATTCTTATGTTCATCTTATGAGTCATTCCCACAAGACAGTATCAATTTCATGTTAGATAAAAGCACTCTAAATCTATTCACCTTCTTTCAGTCCATGAACTACAGTGACTGCACAGCAAGTGCATTTGGCATCAGTGAAACTGGCTATGCCAGAAACCAAAACCCTAGCACTCCCTGCTTTTGACTCCCATGTTTTCAAGGCTCAACTTAAGCTGCAGAGCTTGCATACGTGAGCTGCACGGTTTTCCTTCTATGACAGCTTCACATTCACTTGCTGTCTTTGCTTTCCTCAGCTTGCATTTGTTTTCAAAAGAAGTTTCATTCATTTAAATTCCTGCAATAAGTAACAGCTTGTAAATATTTCATTTCATTTAAAGGAAAAAAGAATTCGCTGCCTGTAGGTTGCAAAAAGCAATAATGAGGTGTACTTGGCAAAGTCCCGTATCAGAGTGACATCACCCAAATATGAGAATGACAAGCACTAATATCTGAACTAAACCTGAACAATAAAATCCACGGTAATAGACGTTTCAGAAGTTGTGTTTTGCTCACAATACCTCATTTATGCATTAAGTCTAACACTGAATAGATTATGATTATTTTTCAATTAAACTTGGATGAGCAGCAGAGTAATTCCAGTGATGGGTAATATACAAATTCTTATTAGATGTTATGTGCAGATTATAGAACTGCATGACTGGAAATGTGATTTTGAGTCTTTCATTTCTAATTACGATCATTTAAACTCACCCAGAAGCTTGACACAGCAGCAGCGTATTTCACTTCATGTCCCCAGTCTACCCCAGATGAGTTTAAGAGATCACTTTGCAGCTTTAGGCTAGGGGCATGAGGTGAAATACACTGCTGCTGGGCCAGTTTCAATTTATATTACATATTTTGGGGATTTTTTTTTCAAACATCTGTTACTGCTATCCTCCAGAGCTACAGACGCTGGTCGTGAACACACGGTTTCCTTAAGCAATGCCGCTCTGTCTGTCCAAGCCTGCAGACAACATGTGACCACGTGTGAACATCTATTATACTCGCTGGAACGGCAACTCCCGCACTGACGACATGTCGGTGTCATTACTAACTATGTCTTTGAAGATCTCTTTTTCCAGATGGAATGGGGAAGATGATGCTATTTAAGCCTCAGGGGTGAGAAAGGTGATTTAAGACAGAGAAGAAATGAAGGCGGAATAACAAAGGAGACTCACAGACAGAGAAAAGAAAATAGGAAGGAGGAATGAGAGCCATACGAAAAAACAGAGAGATGAGTAAGGGAAACAAAGGACAGACGTAAAAGTTGCCTAAAGGGGAGCAGAGTTTCTCACTGAGTGATAGTGATTGTGACAATCGGGCTCAGTTAATAACTACAAGTCTATTTAGTTGCAGTGAAAAATAAAAAGCTTGCATATTTTGTGCAAACTCTCCACACACAACAGGCTGTGGGTTGAAGACTATGAACTTTTTATATTATTTCTTGGCACACAGTCTATGCCTAAATGGGAATTTCAGTTCGCTCATCTCAATGGGCTTGACTTCTGAGCTACCAACCCCTGTGAAACATCATGCCGGACTGAGTCCTGCTCCCTTAGGGAGCCTTGATATATTTCACAAAACACAGCAACGCTTTATTTGCTTCTCTAACCCTACATTCCCATCTTCAGGAACAGTCTCTTTGCAGTCACAAACATTAAAGCCAAGATGTAATCCCTCACGATAATATAGACATTGATTCAAAACTCTTCTTACGCAGCTCCAGTGTTCATAAAACATCTCTTGCCTCAACAGCATGCACAAAAGCAGCTCAAACATTCCTGTGCGTTGGCAGACTGACCAAGCCAAACCAAGTCCATCAGCGGATGAAGAAGCTTGTCTTTCGCTTAGGTCTTAAGTTGTGCCAGTCCGCGCCTGTTTAAGAAGCAGCTTGTGTGAAGTCAGCTAAACTAAGCTAAAAAACGATTTTGTATTGATAATTTAGCAGCTAACAACTGATCACACTGATTATATACAGTAGCCTGACATCAGTCTCCCATGGCTGTAAGTCCTTTCTCCACTCCCCTCAAGAGTTTTTAAATAAACAAACAGAACATAGGGCACAACGTGCTTATACAATGAATTCAAAAAACAGTCTCTTCGAGTTCTCCAGGATCAATAACATTATTAAAAAACAAACAAACAAACAAAAAACCACAAGGTTCAAAGCCCTCTAAATGTACCCCACTTTATAAAAAAACATCTTTTCTAAAGCAGTTGTAGGAGGAGGAAGAAAGGAAAAGAAGATCTTGTTAGTGGCCCTCAGTGCTCTGCACAGTAGCCCTGGAGAGACGCTGCATGAAGAAGAACATATGTATTTCATTACGAACTGAAAACGTGCTCGCTGAGCTACATCTTGCCATTTTTAAGCAGAGGTGTCTGATTCAGCCAAGATGCAGGGGAGTGCATTCTTTCTACATCTTCCTTTGCAGGAGCTGGTGAGAGCCAACAGTTTAGTCAGTGAATCACAAATTGGGCTTCACAAAGCTACAAAAACACTGTATGGCTGATGCGCAACATACTTTCTTGCTTCTCTTCTTTACAGTTGTTTTAGAGTTTAACAACAATAGCTGAGACCCAAGAGAAATGCAAAACATTGATAGTGGGCTGCTTGCTCCAAAAATATGGGCACTTTTGCTCCACCTACACATCATCCTCCCTCCTGTATGCGCTTAGCAGCACCTCAGAGGCTGTCACATACAAGAGAGGAAAAAACAACTCTAGATTCTTTTATGTTTGTTTTTCCTACCAGGCTGGGAAACCTCAAGAAGAACAGAATCGGGTCTCAGCTGGCTCTGTCAATATTGGCCTCCCTCATCCAGCAGGAAAGCAAAGCTCAGAACCATCGGCACTAAGAGCTTCCCAGTTCTCTACCTCCAGCACCGACACAGTCAAGGATAACCAGGGAGTTCAGTGTCACTCTTCTATGGTCCATCACTGGTGCTCAGGACACAGCTCCACTCCAAAGCCACTGTAGCGTGACATCGAACTTCTGCATAGTCTGTTCAATTTCTACTTCTCACTCAGGGCAAAAAGCATGTTTTAAGACCCCTCTCAAGATAGCTGAGACCTCTCAACATGCTTGCTATTATGTGGTTGGATACCAGGCAGGGAAACTTGGGAAACCACTGATTAAAAGACAAACAAATTAACAAAATAAGAAATTTCCCTCTAAATCAAAACCTGCATCTCTGATGAAATCCTAGTGCCTTTAGGGGGGCATCTGGGTCTGGGAGAGGAAAGCTTTTAAGTTCATGTGCCTGCTTGCTTCTACTCTCTAACCACATGAAATACTACAGTACCCAAGACTCCAGAGTCCTATACATATCAATTAAACTTGTGCGGTTTACAAGACTAAAATGAGAGAGGCCAGAGGAATGATGTTCACATAGTGTATCCGCAAACCAATAAGTAGCAGCCAAATCTAATTTTAACCCTGCTAGCCTCAACAGTGCCCCATAAAGTGCTCAGAGAGAACAGAGTGGGATCACTCTAAAAACCAGAGAAGCATGTTAACATCAACTAGTTGTGGATTGGGATACTGGGGTTCAGTTAAGACCCATGGAGATTAGAGCCTTTAAGCGCACACACATACACACACATGCACATGCACAGGATCCCAGTCATTCGATTTTGACTTCCCACTGTGGAGATCACTGCAGGTGGAGGTGACTTGGGCAAAAGACCATTATCAGTTCTGTGGTGTCCAACTGCATGTGGTTACGGGTCTCCAGCATCACCAGCCAGGTTCCTCGGCATCCCCTGGCATTTGTCACTACAGATCTCCCCAAAGTTTGGCTCACGGGGTCTTGAACAGGTTGGATGTCGGAGTAGTGTATACGTACACTATATCCCAGTGGGTCCCCGCTGCCCTGTGGATGTAATTGACTGATGACGGTATCTCTGTGCACCTGGAAAATGATCAACCTGTTGCTGGCATGTGTTTGGTTTAGTTTGTTTTATTTCTAGTCATATGCCTCATTCATGGAGCCCCTCAAGAACCATGCATAGAAAAAGAGCTACCCGTACAAAAGCAGTTCGAGAGTTCACTCAGGGTTATTTTCTTATCTCTACCTATGCTAATGCTGATGCCTACTTATGCTGAACGCTCAACACAATACCTAAGAGCATAAAAGAGAGAACCATGAAAAAAATATTCTGCTTTCCATAAATGGCAAGATTTAATGAGTACTGCAGCAGATTTAGATGCCTTAGACTCACAGGCCATTTCAATCCTCCGAAAAGAGCAAGTTACAAGGTATTTTCTGGTAGCAAACACAGGAAAAATATCTTATTGTACTTAGACCCAGGAGAATTTTATGGCAACATATCATCCCCTGATACAATTGTGTTTGCAATGAAGAAGCAACTATTTCTTCAGATTCGGTCACATTTAACACTGTGGAACACTGCCCAAAGCTCAAAGAGTGATTCCAACATATTCCTCTAACCCCCCAGGTCCATCCATCTTGCAATGACAGCTGCTGTTGGAGGCAAGCATGAAAATCCACTAACCATACATACGTTGTTCATCAATACCTAAGAAAAGCAACTTTTCTCTACTGTAGCTCAGTTAGGGAAGCTAGGTTACACACTGCTAGAACTTACAGGTGGAACAGCTCAATTCTCAGCCACCATTGTCATTATTTATTGGTATTACAGAAGCACCTAAATGCTACCAACTCGGAGCAGAGCCTCAGTGCACCACAGCTTGCTCGTGCATGTGCTGGGGGAAGACTGCTCTTTCCTTGTGGCACTTACAGTCTGGGGAGCAAAGAGACAGTAACAGTAATAAAAAATGTGTTTTCACAGACTGCAGCTTGCCATCTGCTAAAACTGAGCATGCTGGCCAGTAAACATGGGCCTACTGCTCAGAAGGAACAAGGACACATCCTGGTAGTTGGGGCTTGGAAATACGCTGCTACTACACTTTATTCTCCGATAAGCTTCCAAGGACCATGGAAGAGACAAATTTCATGAAGTGAATGGGGAAAGACTAAATATTAATTACAACTACATCTACTAGAACAAACTTTTACCAGTGTTACTGCACAGAAACCACAGAAATTCGATTTTTCCTAATGACCAAATTGCTTAAGTGCTTTTATGACTTGTCATTTCAAAAAAAAAAAAAAAAAAACCTACTTACTGTTCTATGGTTTTCTTTTTAGAAAACACAGATAATCACAAGGATGTTAGAGAGATTAGAGGGAAACCAGAAATGGAACAATAATCTCTGCATGCATGTACATTTCTAAAAATGTGGCAGTCAAAAACACTGCAGGTAAATACTGCTATACGTAGATACTGTCCTATTCAGATGGTGCAATTAGAGAGCTAGCAGAAGTGAGTTTGAAAGAAAGAAAATTTACAAGGCTAAAATAGAAGTTATTCAGAGAAATAATAACTAGTCTACAAAAGCAGGAAAAGTACAAACAGTGAGAAAGAAGCACAGTTATTTCAGTATACTGGTTAATGAGGGGAGGGGAGCGAACCAGTTAAATATAGGTTAAATTTCACTGCAAATGTTTTTAGTCACATTGTCTTAAGTCTATTCAATGGTCTGACAACTGAAGTGCCAGAGTCTAGGCATTTAAATTAAACTGGACTACGCATTAAAAGATGCCCTCATCAAACAAACATCAGAACAAGCAGGACCCAGGAGAGCCTTTTCTTCTCCAATTCCTAGACTGTACTGCAAAACAATCAAAGGAACAAAAACTATAGATGTGATTTTTTATCGTTCTGCCTCTCAGGTGCTCAGGTGGTAACCATTACTTTAATATCAAAGTGCCCAGCTTATTGAGAACAACTCAGCGATAGGGAAGTACCATTATTCTCAGGTAGGAAACTGAGGCGCAAAATAACCTGTGTACTGCAAATGGTATTTCAGGGGAAAATGGTGAAGAGTAAAATTCCTCAACACTCCTATTCAGCTTCAATGTAAGCCAAAAGCCGTTCATTTGGAACCTCGTGTTCTACCTCCAGCCAAGCCTTGCACTTCCCCTGACGTATCCCACGAACATGGCAGTGCTGCTCCAGAGCTGACAGTGGCAGCGGGGCTCACCCAGCATCAGCAGCTCTGCCATGGGCAGCCCGTGAGCTCTCATTCCAGCAAGACAGCCATGCCAGAGCATCTCTCCTCTTCCAAAACAGCCTCACCCAGGACTGATGAAATCCAGCCGGACCCATAAACGCGGCACTTCACTTACCTAAGCCAGCGAGCCCAGCAGATGCGGCACCGCACACGTACCACACTGAGCATACAGCGCACAGGGGCAACTCCTTTTGAAACACAGCTTCTCATGGGGGTGACACTGCCCTCTGCGCTCTCTTGCACAACAGCACCTGGGCTGGGGCACTCACCCAGCAGCCGGGGGCAACTCGCTCTGCTGCACGAAGCGCTGACATACACGTCTCCTGCCAGAACTGACACACCGAGCTACGAACTGCAACCCCTCCTGCTAAGACTGTTTCACTTTTTCTTGGCATATAACAGATGTACTGGCTTGGAAAAAGGAAAGACAGAAAAACATACATCCATACACATGCACACACACACGGAGCAGGTATGTTTCTAAACTCCTGATTAAACTCTCAGTTCAGAGGGGGAATCTCAGGCCTTGCTCCAAGGACTGCTTACGCATGAATATTCCAAGTCATCAGAAATGAATACTTAGCTGCTGGAGCAGCCCTTGGAGTAAAACTCAGACCTTTGTGTAATCTCTATCAATGAACATCCTTTAAGTTCTGTTTCTCAAGGACAGATGTAGGTAAAGCTGCAATTAAAAAGTCTTCAGAGCTGCGACTACTTTCACACTGGGCTGGTGCAATGCCACAACAGAGCCTTAGTCCGTAACTGAAACCCTAACAGCCATGCTGCGATAAGTAAGGAAGGAAGTACCTGCAGCAGCAATAAACTCCAGTTACTTGGGTTAGGGATAACTTTGAATAAATTCTATGTTTTGTCTAAGTTAATCATCTAGGCCCTCTAAAATAAGCAGAGGGAGATACTTGTTCTCCTGAGACAACTCATCCTAGCTTTCTCAAGCATGTACGCTAAGATTATATCTGGAGAGATCAACCCAAGAACCATCTCTATCTCCCTCCTACTGCAGAATTCCAAGCTTAGACTTGAAGCCTGAGGTTAGACATGACAAAGGTCCCATCCATTATTTCTTTCAAGTGTTTTTGTCATTGGTAATTCGTTAGGGTTTTAAATTATTATTACTGGGGCAAGGGGCTGGGGATGGGAATGCTTGGTAAAGAATGTGAGACTACAGGAATAAAAATGCCAAAGGAATGTTGCAGGTCATCAAGTTTCATCCTGAGCTACTGCAAGCAGCTATATATTGCGAATTACTTTCAACCCATGCTTTCAGCTTTTGCTTACATGAATTTCTGCTTTCAGGAACTAGAAGGATCCCACTTGCACTGCACTGCAGATTTTCTCACCTTACGCTAACACCCTTTGGTCTCAATTGACACAACCGCAAAATATTTCACTTGGGCATACAAAGGGCTTGGCATAAAATACTTCCATAATCTGGGCAATTTCATGCTTTTAATTCGTAAATTTGTACATATCTGCAATATGAAATTCCTACTGTGATATGTGACCCTGCTATCAAAAGCATATGCAAACACGTATTTAATGATAGTTACTAAGCCAGATTCGGCTCATCACGCACTTGTAGTATAACATCAGTATCAGAGAGATGACTTCAATCTTGTGTGTGCCTGTAGTGTTTATTGCTAAATTTCCCTCCTAGATTCAAGCTCGTATGCCGCATTTGCTCTCTCGGAGCACCTCCCAACATCAGCACAGCAGTACCTGCTCACACTAAGGCTGCTAGGAGCTTGCTCCTATGCAAACCAGGTAACACCAGTTAAACCAGCAAAACTAAGTAAAAGCAGGTATGACTGCAAGTGTGGAGGGGTGCTAACAGAGGAGGACTTTAAGGCATGCTTAAAACACACACTTTGTAATTAAATCATGTATCAATTAAGTGTCTGCTCTGAGGATGGGAGGTGCTCCCTCTTTTCATCAGGTGGAATTTGCTGAAATGTAAGAGAGCTCAGAGGACAGCAACACGACTAGCAAGCTGTAGGGGTGGAAGAGAGGGAAAACGGAGGCTGATAGAAACAAAAAAATGAACTAAGCCATAAAATTTGTATCATGATTTAAAAAAAAAAAAAAGATGTTAAATTCCTCAGTTACTTCAGTCAGCTTAAAATCAGTCTGCTTTCAGTGTGGGACTCTGCTGTTCCATTCAAATATGATTACTGGGTTTGGTTTCTGTTTGTTTTTTATCGCACTATCATCTCAAGGAACTTAAAAAAATCCTCCCTGTGGGAAATCTGCCCTTCACTTCACGATATATCTGCCATTTATCAAAGGTCTGAGCCATCAGGATTTTTGTCCTCATGCTCCTTTTACTTTCGTAAATAGTAGTCTGGCTACTCTTGAGAAACAGCACCAAAACCTGACCACAAGTGGGCTCTTGCCCAGTTTGGGTAGATAATTACATTTACCGTTACAGCTAGTGCTACAGTAATATAGAAGTCAATCTTTGTTATAGATCCCCTCAGCACAATTTACTGCAAACTGAACAAAACAGAAAACCAATTAAATAAAATATCTGCCAGAAGAATATATTTAGTGATCATTGGACTCTACAAATCGTATACGGTGAAACTGTATTACAAAGAATAGTATTTTTTAAGTTAAATACAGTATCTGGACATCAAATACAGAAAAGTCTGGCTCAGCTGAAGTTTGTATGTAGCAATTTCTGTGGATGTGCAACAAATCTTCCTTTCTGATCAGCTGCTGCTAAATATAAAGTCTTGAAAAGATTGTGTGTTTATGTTTATTGCCAACAACAAAGAGCTACACATTATGAGGGATCATGACATCAACTTACCAGACAAATAAGTGCCTGCATGGGACTTAATATTGTGACACAAACAAAAAAAGGAAATACTGGCACCATGAAACTGCAGACTTAGAACTAGTTGGCCGAAGTCCTGTTCGCAAGATTTTAGCAGTCTGCACACAGCGTGAACAGCATCCTAGGAATCAAAATCAACTGTGAATACGAGTCTCGTTCCTCCCATATTTCTGTTTTGGCTTTGATTTTTCTTTAAATCAGCTAGTATTAATGCAAAATGGGAATTCTCCAGGAGGGTCAGAAAGAATACAGTTTTGCAAAGAAAGTTGTTTAGCTAGCGCAAAACACGAAAAGCTTCTGGGATGACTGAGGTCTCCTAAAGAAAATCAGGGTTTTTCAAAGCGTTATCTATCGAGTGACTATCTTCCCTAAATCAGAATGGGTAGTGTATTTTTAGTAAATCCGGGAACACACATATTCAACTTACCACAGTAGGAGGCTACTCTGTAAGCGTGCTATCTGTACATATCCTGACGCACAGCTCCACGTTATTTATCAGTTACACAAACATCAGTCGCTAGCCCTTACCAGAGCAAGTGGTGTGCCGCACCACCCACCTGTCATGTCTTCAGTTTATGATATTTTAAGACTGGAAAGGAAATTAGTTCCACTTGCATTAACCTTTGTTTGAAAGTAATAGTGCACAACAGATTTCTGTGGACATAGGGACAGAGGACAGAAATACTAGTTGTAGTTGTTCACTAACCAGACACACCCCTGATGTTTTAAGGACCAGGCTTGCAAGGCTTGCATCACTAGCAGCAGTTTTAACTATGCATCCCGCTGTCAAGAAAGGTCAGGGAGAGGCTTACTGTGTATGGAATCTATAAATAATTAATTATCAGAATACAAAATAAAAGCAATGAGGACACAAAACAGGAAGCAATTTACATACCTCCCCGCACAGCTCTCTATTGACAAAGCAAGGAAGCATACAGTGATCCTCCCAGTTACTCAAGCTCACTTTACAATCAGTTCAGCCACATACTCTGCTGTGCTATCAAATCCACCAATTTCCCTAATTCACAAAACTAACAGCATTATGAGTGGATAATAACGTACACATCAGACTTCCACAGTACAGAAAAGAAGGGGGAGGAGAGAGGAACCATTTAATTTATAGCCTCCTTAGTTTCTTTCAAGACATCTCAAGCAACCAAAAATCACTTGCTCCTATTATTGAGGCACAGGAGAATTTACAAGATGTAAATACATTTTTAAAAGCTCCATGTGCACATCAGCCTAGCCTCTGCCCCTTTCAAATGTATTTATTTGCCCTTGATCCACACACAAGTACTCCAAGGAGGTGCTTTCAATAAACTATTTGTGCAGGTGACCATCCCTCAGAGAAGCAGCTGCCTCCTCAGCTTTTACGGTTTTTTGTCTCCCCATCACAGAGCTCATAGGAATAATCCTACCACATATTTCTTCTTCATTTATTTTACTAGGTGAGGTGTTTAAGAGGATATATGGTCATCTGGAGCTCATCACTGTCAAATTTTCAGCCATGCAGCTGTAAAGGGTAAAGGAACTAGTTTAGCTCCTTGGTTTACAAAGTGCTGAGTACCTCCAATGAGGTGCCAAATGTCCGTGGTGACACTTTAAGATTGCTTAGCTCCTCATGAGGTTCACAGGGCCTGATCCAAACCCCCAGTTATGAATGACAGTCCTTCCATCGACAGCAGCATGCTTGGGACAGAACAGCACTTCATGGCGCAAGCCTGTACTTCAGAGGCAGAGGAAGATTTCCCTAGACTAAAGACTGCAGGATAAGGTGCCAGGCTCAAGAAGCGCTGGATGTTAGCGTTCCTACCTCCAAACACTCAACCCAGAGTGAAACAAACAAACAAACATTCAAGGCTACCTTAAATATGTTTTGGATCAGGTACTTATTTTCAAACATTTTAATCTCACATACACAGAGGCAGCAAAATTCTCTCCAAACCCTTTAAGCCCATCCTGCTTCCACTGGGCTTAGTGCATTTCTTCCACTTTCTTTCCAAGGGGGAAAAAAAAGAGAGAGAGAGAGAGAGAGAGATTCAATAGACTCTCTTTACAAATCACTTTTTTCTGGAAGCCTTTGTTAAAATCAGCTCTTCTACTGGAAGCGTGCAATAAAACAAAGCTAACAAGAAAAGAAGGCACAAAAAGAATTGCTGACAGCCATACTTTAAAACACCCAGTGCGAAAAGACTGGCTGCTCTGATTGTGTTAGGACAGCAAAGAGTCTTTCATTACCAGGTCACTCCTTCAAATCCAGTCTTGCTTGGCAGTAATCACCTGATGGCAGGCAAGGTGAGCAGCATATTTTTTAAGTAACTCTGAAAAAGTATTTTTTGTTGAATGTGTAAATACCGTTGAGAATGTCTACAGGCATTCAGGATGAGAGTCCCATCCTGCAACACTGAAATAGTAGATAGCAAACAAGCAAACAAAAAAGAACTAAGAAGTTGCATCAAACACCACACTACTTTCATTTATTCTGACGGTTGCCATTTATCTTTGCTTTTGAACAGACTGCTTCATACTATACTAGCAAATGAACTGTAGCATACTGTGAAAAAAATAATAACATTTTAGCAATACAAGCCTTGGCTGCAGCATCTGTTATTAAATCTTTGCAAAGAGGTGAGGAGAGACCACTAGTCATAAATGTGGATTAGCAAGGTTCTACTATATCCATTTTAGAGTGCTGAGCACTTTGCATGAAAGCTGTTACTTGCCTTTTATGTCAAAAAAAAAAATGAACTTATGCCAACTTTTTAATATTGGATTCTTCAAGGAAGCAATCCTAACGGCCTGCAAGCACCATCCACAATAAAGAAACTGCAGCAGTCTAACAGGAAGGACAGAATCAGAATAGCTGATGCTGCTGATTTGCAACACGTTCTGTGAAAAGAAAATGGCCATCATCTTACAATTCCTTCCTGAGCAAATCAGAAACCACCTCTGAAAGTGTCAAGCTTTATGATGTTGACTCCACCTTTGACACATGAAAATCCGTGCTAATACAAGAGCATTAACACAAGAGTCAGCATGCTCCAGGGAGCTGCAGCATCCTCACCAATGGCGTAGCAGCAGCTACGCACCTTGGGTGACTCCCTAGCAAAACGGGTGAAGAACAGGACCTGACATCTTACAGAAAGGATGACAGCTCACGTACTGGCAAGCACTACGACACAAGCTCTCTGAACTGAGCCAAGTTTAAGTCAACTTTATGCTAAACTCAAAAAGTTCAAGCAGACCAGCAGCTTAGCTGAACTGCAGTAAAAACACTCAAGAGTTTTCCAGAAACACTAAAATCCTCTAGGAGAAAGTTGATCTTGAGCTTTCATAACGGTATTTTCCTGCCTGTGAAGCTGTACAGACAGTGCAAGGTGCCACGTCATGTTTACCTATGATGCACGCTGTTATGATAAAATGTTTCAGTGCAGGAGAAATCAGAAGCAGCAAATCCCTGAGATCATCCGTGCAAACGCACAACCGTTAGGCGTCGATACATAAAGAAGTGAAGACTAGCTGAGATTGCAAATGAGTTAAAAACAGACCACGGGCTCACCAGGAAAGTTTCTGGCTAAAACTGATACTTAAGTAACCACGGCAAGGCACGCTGCTTTCACCGCGAAAAGTTGTGACCGCCGATGCTGTAAGGCAAACCCTGGTCCCGGCGCGGTTTGCAGCGCCGGTGAGGCTGCGAGAAGCCCGGGGAGCTGCCGAGCGCTGCTCCAGGCCCCTCGCGGGAAGCCCCAGCGCCCGG
>VXAL01012533.1:306870-339191 GCA_013399475.1 Chauna torquata
TCCCATCACATTAAACACTTTACTATTGATTTCTAAAAAAAGAAGGGATGGAGAAAAAATAACAAAAGCAAAGTAATGTAGTTGCGGAAGACCCTGAAAGGGAAGCAGGGACTGAAGGAAGAACATGGCACTCTAGGAATGTGAAAGCAGTCAGAGGAGCTGGATAAACAAAGCAGTGGAGAAGGAGAGCCTACTGACATGTATAAGCTGGGATGCACCTTTGCATACGAAACATGGGGAGTAGCAGCTACATCAAGCAAGCAAACAGCGGGAGCTGTTTGTGAGGCAATGAAGTGAAAGGGGTAAAAAGACGTACTGGTAAAAGAAGTTATCTGCTCCAGAGCCAGTCACCCACTGGAGAGAATTTGGCCCTTTGGGAGCACTGAAACTCTTCAAGATCAAGAAAGGGTGCACTAGAAGACATCAAAGGGGTAAGGGCTCACCATCCTGGACGACTTGCACAACTGATTAAAGCCACTGTAGCAGGGCTCTTGACCTTGTAAATGGTATGACAAGGTACTCAGATGTTCTTTTTCCCACAGGATGGTAACATTTACAGAAAATAAATTGAAAACAGACACAAAGACAGTTTTCATTATTGTGCAAAACTATGGTGTGCCTACGCTTTTAAGTACTGTGTGGAGCGCTGATCCTCCCATCTCAGAAAGGACGTAACAGAACCAGAAGAAGGAAATGGGCAACAATGATGACTGAAAGTATGAGCAACATCTGTATGAGAAGAGGCTAGTCAGACTCTTGGGCTTGGAAGAGAGATGACTGAAGAGCAGGACAGTACAGTTCTATGAAATAATTGGTAGGGACAAAGTAGCTCATGAATTCAGCATGCAGCAGGTCTAAAACATACAAAATGAAACATTTCTTAACATAATTAAATTCCACATGAGATGCTGTGAAGCCAGAAGTGTAAAGAGACACTAGAGAAAGGTAATGGCGCATCAAGGCTTTTGAGCATCATGGTACAAATGAAACATCCAGGTCTGAAAGTCCCTAAGTTGCCATTTATACAAAGGTTGGATATCACCAGGGAAAGATTATTTGGTATTTGCCCTGTTTCTCTTATTTTTCCCTAAACATCTGTTACTGGATATTGTGAGACAGTACTCTATTTATATCTCCTTGCTCTGTTTGTACCAACATTTTAACTTTTTAAGTACAAAGCAGCTTAACTATAAAAGGAGAGAGCAGCAGCAAGCACACCTTTCTATCTCTATGAACCTCACTCAGATATGGAGCAATATTAACAAAGTAACAACATAACCATGTGAAATTCAATTATTTACATGCCATTTCCCACTACTTCCAGATGGCATTATCAAACTAGCCAGACTGCTGCCAGAACTATATCTTTATTCCCATTAATTTCATGAAACAGAATTCACTTTTGCAAGACATTAAACAAGTCAGCCACAGAAACATCCAGGTCCCAAAAACTTGGTGTAAAAGCACTGAGCTTAGTTGAAGCCTCCCCCTTACTAAACATGTTATGTCAGCGAGGGAAATGGTGCAAGATTACTGAGTTGAAAGAATTCATCATCTAGTCACAGAGGGATTTAGGGAAATGAAATGATTCAGTGTCTCAGAAATTGCGAGGGTGGACTGGAGTATGTTTGCTGGACAAATAGGATTAAAGACGTAATGGCAGAAACAGGACTGCTGAAAGAAAGTCTGTATCTGGTGGATAGATTACTGTTAGTTACTGGATATTTTCAGCAACAATTTTGGTTAAAATGTATTGAACTCTTCCTAGTGCATAGTTACAGTAACCTTCTAGTGATGTCCACCGGGGAGAAGGACATGCAAACCATTGACTTTCTGAACCATCAGTTCGAGCCCCTCGGAGGGTGACAGCTTCAGTTTTAAAAGTTTTTGCTATGCACTAATCTTCTATATATTGCATACTGTTCTAAAATATCCTATTGCCCCTACCTGTTTTCCTTTGCTTTATAACAAGGTGCAACATCTGCTCCAGACTGATTTGGGCAAAGTCTTGTCACCAAATGTTATCAGAAATTATGGTCTCTACCATATAATTAATACTCACCTGAACAAAAGTTAGACATAGTTGCTACTTGTTAAAAAATCATAGACCAAAAACATGAAAAAAAAGTATAATTCATTTCACAGGAAGAAAGCATATTCTACTAAAATCGAGTGCCCTTTCATTAGAGCGGCAGTGAATGTGCTGTTACTTACAGTCTGCATATCATTTAATTTAATTGATCCTCTTTACTGAAGCTTTTATTATCTTAACTTACAACCTCAACATAGAAAAAGTGTTGGAAGCTTTGATTTTATTCTGTTTAACGACTAACAAATGTTCTGAAAAATATCAGCTTTGTTGTTTGAATTATAACTTGTGTATGAAGTTCAGAATTTTTCCCTTCATTTATGCTTATAGCATTAAGCATTCATGCTTATAGCACCTGTTAAAAGACTGATTAGTAAGTTATGGAGTGCAGTGCATTTAAATAATAAAGCAAACCATACACTGTTTCAACAAGGAGAGAGAAAGAGGATGAGAAATCAAGTTACATGAATTCCAGTCCTAGTGATCTGGACTTTAGTCAGGTCATTCAGCATAAATAGAAAGCACACTCCAAAAACCACAAAGGATAGCTTTCAAACTGCAGTCAGATAAATGATAAAGTTGCAAAGATTACAAAGACAGGATCAATACAGTTCCACCTCCTGGAAGAAGTCTGTATTAAATATTTACATTCTGAAAGCATCATGATGTACCTGATTTCTGAAAAATGGATCAAACATAAGGATCTCAGTGTTCTTAAAGTATGTGAGAGGTGATAAGCACATGATTCTTATGGAGTCTGAGGTATCTGCCTTGAGCTCCTGCAATACAAACTCTTTATAAATAGAATAAAATAAAATCGAATAGAAGGGAATAGAATAGAATANATATGGACTGACATTGATGCAAACGTATTCCAAAACTAAAAGGTTATGCCCCCTTCACCAACCAACCTGTTCTCACAAAACTTGCAGGAATGTAATACTTCTGGCAGCTCTACTCCCTTTCAAATTCAGGTGATTTAAACATGACTACTGCATGAAACCAGACTTGGTTGTGTCATTTCCCTAAGACAGCAGCCTGTTATTATTTATTGTCACNTATTTCTTAACTAAATTAATTAGAATTATCATTTTCAGTAGTTTTTAAGGCCAGTAAGATCCTTTACAATTTCAACAATTATTTCTTGTGCCATACTTAGAAGCTGAATTCAAAAAGCTGTCCAATTTAGAAAGAAGGGATTAAGGAAAAAGTGACAGAGAATCCACTTATCCCCAGACACAGCCTTCCAATGGTAAACTACCATTTAGAGGGTCCCCCTGTTCCAAAACAAGTACCTCTACAATTACTAGAATTAAGTAAACATCATACTCAATATGGACTGACATTGATGCAAACGTATTCCAAAACTAAAAGGTTATGCCCCCTTCACCAACCAACCTGTTCTCACAAAACTTGCAGGAATGTAATACTTCTGGCAGCTCTACTCCCCTTCAAATTCAGGTGATTTAAACATGACTACTGCATGAAACCAGACTTGGTTGTGTCATTTCCCTAAGACAGCAGCCTGTTATTATTTATTGTCACTAAATGACTCCAACAAATTTCTTAAAGCTGCTCTGAGGGCAAAGGAAGCTTAAACCACAAGTGGTACATGCACCTGCAAAAACACATCATCGTCTAGACAAACAGAATTGACACAGCTGCAGAAAAATGGAAAGAGGGGAAGAAAATGTTCCTAATAGCTCAGTATTTGACCCTAAAGGACGGGGCTTCTTGTCATTGAGAGACTGGTTACAGAAGAAAGTCAGGACATGGCACCTGCCTCTTTTCTTTCTCCCTACACTTCACAAAGGCAGATCCATTACTGTGGAAACAAAGAAAGCAGTGAGTCCACTCGGACTAGCACATGACAATGGTTAGATGATATAGAAGCAGTCATCCAGCCACATCCCTTCCTCCGCATTGTGGCTGCATCTGGTACTGACTTTCTTTTTATGTCTGTAGCATTCCCTTGTCCTTTCAAATCACAGAATAAAAGCAAATTCTTTTCAGCAGTTCTAAAATCAAAAAGACAATTCTTCTGTGAAGGGTACCTACTGAAATCAAAAGCAACATTATTGGAGGTACACTAAGTCCATGTAGGAAAAAAAGTAGAAATACAGCTCTATAACACCTGGAGAACAAAAGGACAATCTTTGCCTCACAATCCCGGATAAAATTAATAAATAAGTCATATCCCACAGGAAAACTGAAAATGCATTTAAAATGGAAAAATCATTAAAAAGCTTTTCTATAAACTTCAGATAAGCATTATTTTAAAATACCTGTTCCTCAATTTAGTGAATAGTAGATTCTATATTTTATAATCACAACAGAAGACTTAATAAACAAAAATAAAAATGAACTTCTCATGAGATTTTATTTTCTTCTTATAAAAATACTGATAAATCCTGAGTTCTGCGCAGAATGTATATAAGCAGAAGCAAGTAGTTTGAAAAGACGAAAGCTGCTCAAGTGCTGCAAGATGTTGGCCTTACACAGAAGATCGCTGAGCGATGAGAATGCTATGATCAATTTGATCAGACCTATTCAGCAGTAACAAGACTGAATTAGAATTTTTAAATATATCACTAGAAATTGTGGCTATGGCATCTGCAGCACAGTGAGCCAATCTGAAGATGAACTCGTAACAGTCAAGACAAACAAAACCGTAATAGCTGGCTGGTATCACAACAGACACACAAACCATGCAAGGAACAGGAGAAACGTTGAAAGCGTGCTGCATGTTGCTTATCCAGTATGCTAAATCAGTTTTGCAGCATCAAGAAAAACTACCCGTTCAGGCACCTATGCTTCACACAATTAAGATGAACAGAGTACGTGAAGTCAAAAAAATGAAAGAATGAATCTCAGTCTGTGTGACGACTGTCAGTATAGCCAACTCCCTCCATGGATTCAAACCAGGAGAAGACCAGGGCAAGGGAATGAAACTAATCACCTCTGGAGGTCTCCTTCAATACGAGTCCTTTACATTTCTAGAATCTGTCCGTATGACACTGAGAATTAAATTCCCACCAGGTTAGAGCAGTAGCAACTGGATCATCCCTTTTTTATCATTACCCACCTGTGCCATGATACCTAGAAGAACAGAGCTAATGTTTAACTAAATGGTAGGTTTCTATACCTACACTAGCAAAAATGTGCTTAGATACATGCATGTGTATATTCTACACATAAAATGGTCACTTATTTTGAGTACTTAAATGCTTCTCCACTTCTTCCTTGGTAACTTCAACCTTTGACCGTAGAAGCCTTCCTACCTGTCTTATGCAGCATTAAACACAGAAAGTCCTGGTCTTCTTCAGGTGCTCCAAATGAGGCAGACATTGTTAGTAACGGTGATCAGTGACAGAGTTCTGAACAACTCCAGGACTGAGACAGAGTAATGTCCATCTAATGTCATATGTCCAGGATGAGTCTTGCATGAACTGACTACTGTAAGGATGAATGCTGAACTTGTAAGTAATATTTGATGATCTCTAGTAAGAACTATCATGAGAGGTTGACTCATACCATTCTTTCACAATCATAGAAAATATGCAATAAACTCTCTGATTTTTCACTGCTTTGCACTTGAAATTTCTGGAGGAATAAATTCCTTTTCCACCAGACAGTGCTGTCTAGATAAAATTTGTGCAATTAATAAGATTTCAGATATACACTAGGCAAAGACATTTTTTGTTTTATTCCAGCATCTAATACATACATACACGTACTAGACATATCAGTCTACTACATGTCTACTATCAATATAATTTAAAATTACAGGTAACTTCTCATATGTTGCTATTTCATGTACTCAGTGGGTTGTGTCTGCTTCACTCTTTGAATACCGTCTACATTCTTGCCATGAAATGAGATTTCTATCTCTCTATATATATCAGGACTCAGCCAGATACTAGGCTGTATACGGTATTGCTCCTGTACAGATATATATTTGTTGTCCATTTTAAATGTTTTTCCACAAACTTCATTCACATTGGGGACAATTTTTGGTCCCTACTGTATCAAATAACTGCTCTGAAAGGCATTGAATGCTTTCACCAGTCCACTCAGCAATCCAACACACAAGGATTTTAATTCAGAGTTCACTCTACATTAATTCGGTCTGAATTGCTTATAAAATGATAAATTCTAAATTAATTAGAACCTTTCAGGAAAGAGACAGGAGCACTGCTATAAACAGATCAAATACAAAAGCTTCTGATCAACACACAGCTGCAAATAAAGAGGCAAAGAACATGTTAGGATTATGGGAGAAGGAGGGGAAAAGATGATTTCTTGAGATTCTCAGCCTTATTTTCCATAGTGAAACGCCACAGAAAAGAATAAAAATAATGTTAGCATGCCATTTTATTGTAGTCATTAGTATGCCTTCAGCTGCATAGTGCATTTAGTTCTGGGCATCTTATTGTCAAAGATAACAGAGGAAACTAAGTGCTTCGGCAAGATGCCAACAAAAAGACATATGATGAAGATATATAAAATAATCAGTGGTATAGCCACAGTCAGTCATGGTTCTGGTATACTTTCACTCTGTGAAGTAGTGAAGGTAAAAGGCAGAAATATTTAAAGTAATAAAATTGTCAGGTTAACCTCTGAAACTCATCACTATAAGGCATTAAAAGCAAAACTTAAATGTTTATATGAACAGGAAGAACACCTGAGTTATATAACAGGAATAAAAAAAATTCCTTCAGGTGAAACACTAAACCTCATATTTGGGTGGGTTACTCACTGACAGCCACTGCAAAAATGCATCCCCCAGGGAAAGGTCACTGTGTGATGATTCAGAAAAGAGTTTCTTAAACCTTACTCTGGAACAGGACATTGTCAAACCTAGGATACTGAATTAGATACACAATATTTTGACATAAATGGCAATTCTTGTGTTCACTTGCTTCATTGTTCACTAAACTGATACTTCATTTAGGCTAGGGCATTATTCATCTTCAGTAACATGGCAGAAGATAACATACAGTATCAGCAACTTTATCGTTTTTACCCACCGTTAAGCAGTAGGAGGTAGAGAGCTGCATAAGTCTGTTAAAGGGATTGTATGACTAAATTGCCTGCAAGAGCAAGGGACACGATTCACTGGTGAGCTAGGACCCTTCTGGTCCTAAATTACTAAATACATATTGTACTGGAAGAGAAAAGAGTGTTTAGATTTTTACATTAGAACCACAATCGCCATTCAAGAAAATCAACATCAGTTATGCCTGAATGTCAACCAGTTTGATTCTGCATGCAAAGCACAAATATAGAAGGAACTCTATACCTTTACGTCTAAGCCCAGAAAAAATGATGCAGTGATGCTTGACAGAGTCTGAGCCACTGGCAATACATCCGTGCTTATTAAAAGCAACAAAATATGAAATTCATATTAATTTTTTGTTTGATCAGAATTTGAATTTCATATTAGTTATGTTTGTTCAGATTTAGAAGCATCTGTCATCCAAAACCACCAATCAATATTTTATTCATCACAAACTATTTAAATCCATTGAGAAACAACCTGAAGAAACAACAGAATTTAAAAGTCTTACAACTAAAAATAGAGCTCAGCCTTTTCAGTCCCAATTAATGAGCTTCTGAGGGTTTTTGTTGTTGTTTCTGCATTAAGTTCATATCCAAAGGTAAACTGCTTTTGCTGGCTCAATATTCTTATGGTGGTCATTTTATTTTTGTCTACTTACAGCTACAAATAAAGAGGAAAGTGTTTCCAGGCATAAGAATGAAGAAACTAAAAATGCAAAAGACCATTCGTAGTCTTAGACTACCTAAACACCGTATCACTGCACATGACATTGAAATAAATGTGATCTCCTGTAGAGTACGTTAGTATTTCACTACATGTAAGGACATTTCGACCCAGCTTTGACTGCTGAATAAGCGTTTTGCCACTGAGGAGTTACTGAAAACACAATCATCAGTCTCCTACAGAATCTGTCTTCTATATCCCATCTTGCCGCAGAAATTTCTGTCTTGAATATTGAGATTGTCTGAAGAGTAAAGAAAGTTAAGCCACCAGCTTTGAATTACTGACAATACATTTTCAGGTTTTGGAGTTACGCTGGTAGTCACAGATTTTAGTGATAATTTGAATTACCAAGCAGAAAACTTTAAATAATAATTACTTTTCTTTTGTAATTGCACTAATTAGTAAATTTTTGTTGATGGTGTACATTGTTATTTTCTCTTTCCTAACCAAAGTAAATTAATTTAAGACTTTATTTAGGTAATAAATATACAATGATTTTGACTCTTCATGTTCTTAGAGTCAGACTCTTGTGAATAGCATTTTTCTTGTTTACCAGATGTCTGCATGTGTGTAATTTCTCTCAAATGGAACTAGATCAAAAATCTTAATTCACCCCAAATTCATAACATAGCATTTGAAACCATTTTATAAGTTAAATAAAAATCTTCAATATGCTGTATACCTGAAGAAAAATGTTTGTCAACTCAAATTCTGTTCAAAAACTTCTATTTGATAAAGACGACTACTCTCATCTAAAATTAGCAAACTAACCTGATTGTCTATTTTAGCTGTTGTCTCCAAGTTTTTTAATTAGTAGATCTGATCCTCCTATTCTGTCAACAATTTGGGAGAGAAAAACAAGATTTTCTGCTTTTTCAGTAATAGGTCAGTTTCTCAGCTTACAGTTAAAAAAACACTGAACTGAACTGTTTGAAAAGGCCAAAATAAGGGATCATTTTTTGTGCTTGCAGAAGAACACTAATCCTAGATTATAGCCTCAGTAACCTATGATTTCAAACACACAGTGGCTTCACTGGTTTGACTCTTGAAAATATTTACAACAAATTAAGAAACTTTCAATGTAGAAAAATAATTAAAAGTATTTTTATTAAGTTAAGGGCTTAGCACACAATCATATTTTAAAGGTAATTTTAAAAAATAAGTATTTTCAAAAGAAAATGTTTAATTTCAATTTTTAGAATAATTTCAAATCACCTGCTTTTTATTCCACTTTATAATTACAATTAAGCTTAATAGGTATATCATCAGAATTATTTGTTCATTATCACACAGCCCAAGAAAGGAAGAAACAAACAAACAAAAAAACCCAAGCCTTAATTATGGCTAGTCATGTGAAATACACACAGAGTTTATGTACTAACATTAAGATCAGTAGTGTTCTCATGGTTTGCTTTCATTAGAATGAAGTTGAAATTAAGGGTAGAACATCAGTGGAGACAGAAAACTTCGTAGTTTTCAAATGTATCAGCAGATCAAGATAAATCCTTGGCTTCATTTCTGAAACATCCCCAGCTTGCACTTGTCCTTGCTGCTTTTGTGGGATGGAGGTGGGCTCCTTAGTGTGGCTGTGCAGATGTACGCTTACCTAGAATGAAAACACTAACACAAAAGAAATGTCCCTTGATGTTGATGGCTTTTCACAGGAGTCATTTGTGGGGTTTAGCTTTCCCTGGAGTGGCATCACCTCCAGACCCAACTGCACAATGATCCCAGGACCCAGGGTGCAAGCATCCAAGTGGACGGCAGCCTCAGAGGTGTGCTTCCACCTGAAAAGCAGTTCAAATCTACTTAACAGGTGTGCATCCACTGTGTCTTCCCAAAAGTGCAGTTGTTATCAAGAGAACCTTCATCTTCCTGTGCTTTGTACAACACTGACTGCCGGCCCCCTCGCACCTAGAAGCTATCCTGACGTTAGCAAGCTCTGGGTACAGCCACTGGTTATTCTGCACCAGAGAAGTTTTCAGCTTTCTCACAGTACAAGACAATAAATACAACTATATTCCCGGCGCTGCAGCATGTACCTTCTTGGATCTTCTGGGAGGCAGAAGCAGCAGACATTCCATCTGGAAAGAGTGCATTGAGGTGTGTGTGAAATAATAAGAGGGAAAAAAAGAGATACAGTAGAAGAAAGCAGTGTTCTGTTCAGAACTAGGTTCAGCAAACAGGGACCACACCACAAGACAGTGCTGATAAAGAAAAGAAACTAAGGTAGGAGTTGTCCCAGAAAAGAAAAAAGGATCAAATTTGAAAGAGCTGAGGGGTGCTCAACAATGCCTTTGTATAGCACTAGAAGCACTTTCTGGGTGCTGCACAAATTCTCAAACATTCATGAGCTTTTTCTTGGTGTGTGTGTGATTCATGCTTGGGAACTTCATGGTGCTGAGGGCAATTCATAGTTTCAGTCCCCAGTATTAAGGATTGGGGCATATTTGATACATACCTCTAGCAGATCGTCTGGTTTAGTTTCCTCTGAAAGCAATCTATTTCATCCAAACTGCAACTGCTCCATGATGCAAGTAAATGCATAATAAGTGTTGCCAGCTGGGAGATGTGCTTCAGAAATACTCTCCTCCTTCAAAATGGGCTAACAGTGAATCCACCAAATGACACATCACTGGGCCTTCCTTCCACCCACACCATCGTGAGGGTCCTGCCACGCAGCAGGATGTCATGGCACAAGACGAAGAGGAGGAACACTGCTTTAAGTACGGCATCACACAGAGTCTTACCTCCCAGTTTCATGTGCTGTGGCAATGGGAGCCCTTAATATCAGGGTTGCATCTGCCTCTTTTGGGACATTCATTCTGGCATTTTCTGAACGGATCTTTTGGAAGCCATCCATAATATTTGTGTGTGTGATGAAATGCATTTGCACAATTCCACAGTAGCATTGGGATGCTCATCTAAAGAAAATTCTCTTTTCTTACACACAGGCAGACGGGGGAGTACAAGGAAGCAGTAAGACAATATCGATCTGCAGAATAAGTAGCACGCTGCAGAGTGGAAACCAAAGACACAAAATATGGGCTACACTTACAATGAAGTTCCATTTATAAATATTTTATAAAAGTTAAATGACTATAACATGTTAGAGAGATGGTATAGTTGTAAGATTTACATATTACAGCGGATGGTATCATTAGAAGGTTTAATGGACAGTTAAAGGCAATGATTATAAGCAACCTATTGGACTGTAATTGCTGATTTGCCTTTTACTCAAATATCTATTAAGTCTTTTATTAACCCTCTGTATGACCCTCACTATAAATTCTGATCATCAAAAGGATTCCTGGTTTTTGGTCCTATTCACTTGACAGCTTCCCTAGATTAGAAAACCCATTTTAGTCAGTGTTTGTAATTAAGTGTTATCAATACATTATGTTATGCCACTGGAAGAAAACCTAAGTTTACTGCAGTTCTTTTCAATAGTTAAGCTCTTGGCCACTTGGGAGGACAGCACTGCTTACAGAAAGCATGTTTCGAAGCAGTTTTAAATTAGTTCCTTCTTCCTGCTATTATAGTTTACTGGTGCCCTCCCATTTTCCTTTCACTATGTTCCCCTTGGGATATGTGGAGCCAGTAACAGTGGATAAAATGATATAACTAAATGAAATGCAGCAAGCCGCAGCAGGCACAGTTCCTGATCCTGCAAGATGCCAAATACTCTCAGGTCAAGATCAAGTACTTAGAGTTCTACTACAAAAGAAACAAGCATAAAAGACGAAGTACTAAACTCATTAATATGGAACAGGCACAAAGAGGGACACCTCTTCCCTTATCTACAGGACTACTACTGAATCACTTAAACGGTCAATTACCCAGGACATCACTGTAATATCAATTTCCGTCTTTGACTCCCATTGTCCTATGAAAATCAATGACTATACCATTGGTGTATATTGGCTCTCATGTACTTTGGCACTTCTATTTCCCAAAACTGCTGAAGCCAGTAATTGATACTACAATCCGATCTTTATAGGATGCTTAATAACAAAATATGTTTTTAATGAGCCCAGTCATACCCCATTGTTTTATTTATTTTTTCATAAAGCCAAGTAATGATAAGAGAGCTACCGAGGATAACTCCATGGGCCACATTCAAAGCAATGCCTGTTTTTCCTGGCATTGCCAAAGAACAGCTTTTCACTTTTATGACACCATTCATATGTGGATTTCAAAGCACTTTACAAACACCAGTAACACTTCCCATAAAGAATAAACAGACAAGCAGGGGCAATAACAAAATAAAATTCAAAGCTTTCTGAGTCACCTGCAATATGTTCATAGTAGCTTTATCAGAGCAAAGCTAAGCAAAGGACAAGTTAATATAAACTTAAGACTATTGTTTATTTTATAAATACCATTCCCAGAATAATTTAAATCGCAGCTTTATACCCTCAGTAGGTAAGTATCCGTAAGTATCCTTTTTTTTTTAAAAAAAAAAGGTGAAATCTGACCAAAAAATTGCTAGGAACAAACATATTTTAAAAAGCTTCAGCCCCATCCTGAGCTGTCTCAGATCTAGGTTTAGTGCAGTTTGCAAAAGGTAAGGAAATTAGCAAGCATGGCTCACAGTTCCCTTGTCTAACCACCAGAAATTAGCTCAACAGCCATTGTGCGTGGGAGCAAACCCCCTCACGGTGCTGAAGCAGCCATATCACATCCCAGCCATACCCACAGTTACACAGCCCAGGAGAAAGGAATAACACCGAGCTACTTGATCACCTGTGGGGCACCTGGAGAGCCTCTTCCAAAAGTGAGCTAATCTGCCCCGGCCATGCACTGGGCTTTAGGATTGCTCTTCTCTTGCCGCATAGGTGGCAATGCTATGAGAACAATTTGCTGGGTCTCTGAACTCTTCAAGCTACTCCAGTTGCCATTGTAAGAAGCTGCCAGAAACATATGCCTACAGCATGATCTGGCATTTCCTTCCATTCTGGAAGAGGAAAGAAAGCAAGCTGCAGTACTTTGCCAGAAGCAATCCTAGTGGCAGCAAAGTTGGCTAAAAGAGAATCTTCAGAGCCTAAGGCAGCAGTCCACATTGGTTATTTTTCTTAATTCTAGCTCTTAAATGCTGTAAGCGCTTTCCATCAACATTAATTGGAAGTCAGGGGTTAACAGCACCCCGCAGGAATTACCACTACAGAATCCACACAAAGTCTTCCACCAAGCCACATAAGGATTTCAGCCCCAAATAAAGCCTCAAAGCGTTGTTTTTATTTTGGGACAAGCAGAATCTTAAGAGCAAATACAGATCTTCTCCTTCATCTTGTTCCATTAACTGTAACAATATTCTTCAGCCTCTCTTCTCCCAGATTACTCTAATTCAATCCCAGCCTCCAGTCACTGCTGCTAACATTTCAATACACAGCACAAGTTTATTTAGGTCTCTGACTGGGAGCAGTACAGCACTGAGGACTTTAACTTTCTCTCAGTGTTACACGACTAATGCAGTCTGAGGAAAATTCCAGCTGTATACTTCACATTTTAACAGCATTGTTCATCTCAGATGGCATTTTACAAAAAAACAGCACTTACGGCCATGCCCAGTACGAGGCCAGGGTGTGCTATATGCAAAACAACTAGTAAAAAACCACTTTGTGATCCAAAAAGTTTGCAGTCTACATAGGGAAGGAATGGGAGGGTAAAACGAACAACATGGACTTGTAGATTAGCAGATCAGTAGCACTGTCAAGTCCAGAATCCAGCTCAGAGTGTCAGTCTTGTGTCCTGTATGCTGGACCATGCTGCTACTGAGGCATTAACAGAGCTCTGTGATACTTCTACAGGATCAATACATCCATGCAGATCAGGAGAGCTGACACAAGAACTAACCAAGATCTAAAGAATCTTCTACGAAAGCCCACAGAACAACTTCCAAACCTCAAGCTTCTTCCCCATCTCCTCCCTACATCTCTCCTACATCTCAGAGGATATCATGTCCACAGGTGAAAGCATATTATAGAATGGGACAATTATAGAATAATTTAGGTTGGAAGAGACCTCTGGAGATCACCAAGCTCAACCTCCTCCACAAGACAGGGCAAGTTCCAAAGTGAAATCAGGTTGCTCAGGGACTAACCAAGTTACAGCACCCACAAGGATGGAGAGACTTCACAACCTCACTAGGCAACCTGTTCCAGTTTTAAGCACCCTCGCTGTGAAATAAAATTACTTTACATCTAAGGAATTTTCCTAATGCCTTTGGATTTTCCATGTAGCAACCTGTATCCATTGCATCTCGTCCTTTTTCTGGTTCCATCCTCTCTATATCCCTCCTTGAGGTAGTGGAAGACTGCAGGCAGATCCTTCCTTAGCTTTCACTTGTCCACAGTAAACAAGAATGGCTCTCTCAACTTTTCCTTATGCTGTCCTAATTTTCCTTAACTTTCCTATGCTGCAGCTCCCTAACCATCTTACTCACTCCCTTGCTGGACTTGCTCCAGTTTATTCATCTCTCTCTTGCACAGGTGATCAACACTGGACACAATGCTTTACAGGGGATCTTGTAAGTAATGAATAGAGGGGAATAACCACTTGATCTGCTGGCTACAGTCTTGATAAGGCAGACTAGTAAGCAATTTGCTGCCATTGCTCCAAGCAAGTTCCTCCTCCCACTTGTCGAGGTCCTTCTGAACGGAAGCTCTGCTCCAATCCAGAGTATCAACTGCTCCCCTCCCTAACCCACAATTTGGCTTCACCCATGAACTTGCTGAGGGTACATGTTGCCCCTTCATCCTGGTGAAGATGTTCAACAGAATCAGCCCCAATATGGACTGAATGTAGCTGCCTGCCAGTTTTACTCCAAACCATTCATCAGTCCTCTTTGAGTCAACAGTCCAGTTTTCCATCCACTATCCAATCCATGTCTCCCCAGTTTAGCTTTGGACAAAGATGGTATTAGAGACCACATCAGAAGCCTTGTCAATGTAAACAACATCCACTGCTATTCCTTCATCCACAGAAAATTCACTTCATTCTAGAAGGTAATGAATTGGTCGGGAATCACTTGTCCTGCTAAGTTTGTGCTGTTCTCACTTACCTTCTTGCTCTCTGTATGCCTGGGAAGTTGCTTCCAGCATGACTTGCTCCATAAGCTCTTCAGGGACTGAGGTGATGCTGCCCAGCCTGCAGTTCACTGAGTCCTCCTCCTCGCATTTTTGTAGACCCTCATTCATTTAAGAAACTTGAGGAAGGCTGGATGGGAAGGAAAATACCAGTAACGAAAATGAAAAGCAGCCCAGTGGAACATGAAACCACAAAATCCTTATGTTTCCTTTGCTTTATTTGGTAGCAGAGGGAGGAAGAATTTTGAGTATCCTGAGCTGACACCTGCTGTGCCAATTTTCCACCTGGAATGCTATTTACAGCCAAAGTACACAGCTTTGGAAACAGAGTTATTAACTGCTGGATCTCTTCTATGGTGTCATACAGGAGAACACTATAATCAAGCAGGTATCTGGTTAGAATTGAAACGAGAAAATATTTCTGCTCCTTCAACTACTGTTGTAGACTGAAAAATACTTCTCCGTAAAATCTCTCTGATGTTCACAAAGGAAACAAGGAAAGATACTTAAAATTGTACAAAGAAACTGGATGCCAGATTCTGATCTCAGAAGACAATTTTCTTTTTCTTTGAGAAGTCCAACTCCTGTTAGTTAATAGAGTATCTCCTACTGTTTTCAGTATGTTAGGCTGAGTACAAGACTAACATGAAAGAGTAAAGACCAGCGCATATAAAATTAGCATTACAATCTGATATTGCTGGTTCTGATAGAACAAGAAAAACAACTTTCCTCTAGAAAACATCTTGAAATTCAAAGTTAACAACTAAATATTTGACAATCAAAACCATCTGTGTTACTTCAAGAACACTCAAGCAGAGTCCGGAGAGAGAAAAACTGGAAAACACTATAGTATCCAGCTGAACAAATTAAACAATATGTTTATTTTAGCATAAATACAACTTCAGTGGAACATTTTCTGGAAAACTGCAAGTGCATATGAGCTGAACTACTTTGAGCTGCAGGGGTGTCTGTCTCTGTATGTAATATTCCTTTCTCGGAGTTCATACAGCATTTGACACCTATAGTTTCTTTGCTATAGATCTTTACTAAGCATTCTGGTCACCTTAGTTTATCAGCCATTTTCTATCTTAGACCCCTTTTCTGGGGTATCAATAATTAAAGAAGCAAAAAATCAGAAATAGATGGCCTGGAAGTGACTGCTCCTTTCACAGGCATTAGCTTAATCTAGACCATTTCCCAGGAAGATTCAGTAACATGTACAAAATCAGTCAATATTTAGTACAGAGCATGACATTTAAAACAACATGGGTTACCCAGGAGCCAAGTCTTATTGACTTTTCATGACATTTATTCTTCCTAATACCTCAGTTGATGTAGAAAGCGGAACTTAGTAATTTTTTTAATGTAGTACATTTTCTTTCCCCCAAATCTCTCTGTGCCTTGCATAGGCTTAATGAATGATATTTTGAAGTATTAGGTATGATTATGACATTCTTGCTTTACATCTAATCTGGCTTAGACCTGTGTAGTTTGCATCTGCTTCTTAGAGTTTTAGAGATTGTATATCAACATTTTTATGGTATAAAACTAACAGATACAAACAGATACAACTTGATTTTCGCAGCTGTCTGGAGCAGTTTAAGGTGTTACAGCCCTAAAAGCTGCTTCTTGCCATCTCTTGGCTGGAAGTTACTCCCCTTGCATCAGAGCCAACAAGCGAGAATGTGTGAGTCCTCCTCATTTAATTCAGGGCAAGGTCAAAGCTCACCTTAAACCATGCCAGTGGTGGCTGGAGCTACACTGGCTGATTTTGCATTACATTGCATGGTAATCAGTCTGACCCTCTGCAGCAGGTGTGCTAGCCTCCAGCTGAAGAATGTACTCGTCGCTTTACCTACCTTCTGGACAGCATGTCTGTCCACATCTCCTCAGTGCCTATATGAAGTCTAGCACTGACACAAATACACTGGTTCAGTAGTGCCCTTTTAAGTCAAACCAAAACTGACAAAGCAGGTAGACCAGTTCTTGTGCAGAAGCTAACACCTCAGAAAGCACTGTGATAATTACTTGTTAATACAAACCTTAAAAACAAACAAAAGGATGTCTACTATAGAAAAACAGACTGTGTACACACCATATAACCATTAGGTTCTACATGGTAGTTATCACATGGATAGCATAAATCCCTTAACCTACTGTGGAAAGACCCCAAAGCCCATAACCCACAGCTGTGCAATTCAGCAATTTAAAATAAGGCAGAATGAGTGTTTGCTGTTAGTAACTCATAATAAAAGTCTTTTGCATTCACATTACACTGGTGTAGGCAACCTGCACCACAACCCAGATCTCAAAGATACAGAAAAAATGACCATACTCTTAATGCTAGAAATTGTTTTTCTATTCCAAAATAAGACTGAAGGGTAAGTTCAGGCCATGGTTCACATTCATGTTGCAAGAAAGTGTGCTAGTGTAGGTATCATTAATTTACAGTGGCTGTGACCATCTCTTGCCATAGACTACTGCCTCCAAAACTTTGCTAGGAGAGGAAACAAGTAAATTTTCTTCAATGCAGAGCTGTTGACTTTGCCAGGACAAGGTTCAAGAGCATCTGTACAATGCAAAGCATTTCATTAAGAAAAGATTCCTAAATTAAACTTGGTGATTAAAATTTGTGTGGAGAAGAAAAGCCCATAGAACATTTAAAACAGCAACAAAGCTATTAATGCAATTTCATGTTAGAACTCCAGTTAACAGTGAAAGAAATAATAAGCTTACTAAGTCAAACCCTTCCCTGCAATGTCTGAATTGCTTTCAAGTGAACTCTTCATGACAGCATGTGACTTAATTAGGAAGCTCCACATTTTAATTCAACACTCACAGCCTGAAAAACTATCAAAAGGTGTCTATCTATTTATTTTATATAATGGTGACAATTTAAATGAAAGTGGTAGAATACAAATTTAGGTTCCAGCTTGGTTACTGTAAAAATGCTAATGGGCTCTGCAGGCATTTTGCAATCAACAGGTAATTCCTTATGCTGAGACTGACATCGTGCGTCACAATGTTTCTGCATTTTTTTTGTTTGTTTGTTATTCTTACACAATATGCTGGGAGAGACCTCCAGTATTATTAAACGGGTAGGGAATTCTGCTCGCTGAAATTTTTCCATTCTGTTTTCAAAATGGAACTCTGCAGTCTAATTTATATATAAAAATAAACATTGTCACTAGACTTCATAAATCGCATGCTTTTTTTTTTTTTTTAAGTGCACTTAATGATTTGTAAACTACAACCAGCACGACACAGCCAGATTGCATACAACATTCTTCTGTCATAAGATATCACTGGAACCATTAAAGGAATCAGTTAACAAGCCAGATCAGAACCTTGGGAAACACTGAATGTGGCTCCGTTAAAAGTCAAGTCACTTAGGACATAAATTTTGCATACTGACTAAAGAAGAGTGGAATGTTGTGGCTTCTTATCAAATACATCCTACAGAAATAAAAGAAACGTAGAGGTTTTGTGTAACATTTTAAGACAAGAAATCAACCAGCATTAGGGTTAGGGTTACGGTTTGGGTTAGGGTAAGCCAGAACACATAAAAGGTGAGTCTGCAACATTAACCATCTCAGCTGAGAAGATACAGAACCAACATAAAGACCTGGGTTCTCAGGAGCCACTTCAAACGCTCAGGACACTAACTGTAAAGGTGATATTTCAGTAGATCACTAATCAGCAAAATCTAAGTAGATTTTCATGACAGTAGCGGACAGGAAGCCTTCTTGCCCTCAGAATCACTACTGAAATGCATCGAGGAGAAAAGCACACAGCACAGTGACCAGGAGTACGGAGGAGTGATACGTACCCAAAATCAGCTTTCCTAACTCCTGCTCTTGTGAATGGATTATAATATTTCAGTCCATACAAAGAATCCGACAGACTGCTTTTTAAAATCTCACCTGAAAGACCAAGAGACATTGAAATATTTGAACTGTTTACCTGTACTCAAAAAGGAAAAAAAAGTCCCTAACTGGATTTAAACCAAGGAATTAACAATCTGAAAGTGTCAAAACTAGTATATGGCAACATTTGTGACACTTTTGGAGTCTTAGTAGAGTTTGAGGTGAAAAGGAGTTGAGGGTGCTTTTATTTTCAGAAAATAATGCAGTTACGAAGTTTTAACTTCCTTTTAATATAAGGAACTTCAGTCCTTTAAACCGAAGGGATCAGAAAGCTTTCCTTGAAAGTATGAAGTTTTCGCAGCCTCCTGTCATTCTTCTAGCAGCACCGTTCTAGCAGAGGGTGAATAGAGCTGTTAAATCAGTGTATGTGCACATGTGACCTTCAGTGTGGAGTGGTTTTTCCAGCAACCATGAAGTGTCTACTGTGGTGACAAGTTATTTTCTGAGTAATCTTGTGTGTATATATTACAAGATGATATAAGATTTCATGTAGTAATCTCACTCCGCTCAGTGGAGTTAGCGTGACATATGCTGCTTTGTGATACAGAACGGAGTAAAATTGAGTTTTATAATGTAAATCCTGACAAAAATTGTAAGTGAAATACCAGTAGTGCAATGAATACAGGGCAAACAGAGCCACCATTATGGGCTCGGTAATATCTCATACACAGTCCTTGATTTTCAGAATTAATTTCACTGGGAAATGGAATGTTTGACAAGACACAGAGGTGATTTTTAAGAGGGCCATTGGCAGAAGTGACCTCAATTTAACATATCAGCTGAAAGATAGTACCTCTCATTGCGCAGCAGCTTCTAAAATCATTCTTCAGTGACAGCACCAAATAAGAGTCAAAGTCCTGGGGCAAAACTACAGACAACCTCATAACTTTCTGCTCCAAAAGTGAGTCCATAGCGACAATTAATGCTCTGTCATAACCAACAGAAATTCATCAGGAAGCACAAGTTATGCAGAGAAAATTTTTCCATTGGAAAAAACTACCACCTCCCCCAAAATACTTCTGTGAAGGTCTTTTCCAACCCAAGTGATTCTATGATTCATCATCTCCCAAGAAAGAAAGAGGCATCAGTCTTATTTCACAAATAACCCAACAGAGGCCAAAGGACATAAGTTCGAGAGATACGATATGTCTAGAAATGTGAATTTTCAAGAACTTCCTGGCAGGTAACTCTCAACAAGTTCAGTGAAAGCTGTGTAACCAGGAGCTTTAAAAATCTGCCTAAAACGACTTGTTTAGCACAGCAAGTTAGGTGTAAAGTAATGAATGAAACTTCTAGGGACTAGCCCTGTGCCCCTCCCAGCCTTGAAGATGACAATGTCTCTTCACACCCTCTTTTTTAATGTCAGATTCAGCTCAGCCAATTGGTCCTATTCTGATGCTCAGTACTGACTACTAATGTCCAGAAATGTAAGGAAGGAGTTTAAAACTTGAACTTTGGTTCCATGTCATCTCTCGTACCAACTTGCAGCAGCTTTTACTCAATCTCTTACTGTCTTTGTTTCACAATCTAAATATCCTACATTTCCATGTATTACCACTACAGCACATCCTTCCCAAGATATGTTGCGTTCCACATTCTTAACTCCATACATTAATTTCTATCACTGCAGGAGCAGGATGATCTCCAAAGCAGCGTTAACATCTCAGTTATCAGCTTCTCATTTTTTAAATTAATATTTACAATATTCATAAAAAATTCATACTTACTACAGCAATCCATATCATTCACATGCTACTGATGAGAGTAAAAGAATTCATTAAAAATAAATAAAAATCAGCAGGCAGGAAAAAGGAACCATATGCCTTTCTAGACACATGGTACTTCCAAGGAAGGAGAAAAAAATGAAGCAGCTCTACTAAAAATTCAGATTTTCATGTCAATACAAGGAAGACTGGAACATGAAATGTTGGGAATGAAATATGAATCTTCTGTTCACAGAGAAACTGATCAGTTGGGGTCTGTGCAATCTAATATGGAGAAATATGATAATCTCAAAACAAAGACTAGATGTTAAATCTCAGTTTAGTCCTACTTCTACGTAAATCTTATTCTCCACTGTTTCTTTCTGACACACTTATTTCATTAAAATAGAACCTTTGGAAAAACTCCCATCATCCTATTTTCTTTCATATCTTTCTTTTTTTATATAACCAGAACATATTCTGATACAATGAAGCTTAATTATTTAAAAAATCAAAGCCTCTCCCCCATCTCCCCCACTGTGATTTCTGGATACTCTGTAGGAAATATCACACTTGAACATCTCAAGGGTACTAACCCTCATTTGTTTCGACAGCAGGCTTCTGCCTAATCAGGTATGTGGTGAAGAATTTCAGACTAAGCTACAGGATATGAAACAGCATCCTTTCTCTGAGGCAACGCAAGCTTATCTTATCCATGTGAAAGCCACAGACTTAAGTTACTGTGCTCTTCTATCTACGCTGCCTATAATCATAAAAACAGTTGCAGAGGTAAACACAATTTACCTGTATATGTGCATTCAACTGAAGGGAAGAAACCCATGTGACTGTAGTCTGTCCTAGAACAGCAATACAATTGGAGCAGGTCACTCTCACAGCTAGCACAATAACACCTCTGATTTCAGAAAAATTACAGCAAGGATAAATTTAACTCTGCATAATGAAAATGAGAACTTTACTGCAATTGAAAAATTGTCTGTACCCTATCTTCTCTGAGTAGAAATAAAACATCTGAGGATGAATTCTCAGTATGGCTTATATTTATTTTTAATCTTGACGCTAGTCAGTGTCAAAAAATAGAATACGTTCATAGCAGTAAAAAACAATCACTCCTATACTTCCCACTCTTCTTTAGATAAAGGAAAAAAAGATATTAAAACATCATGAATTACTATTTTCAATAAGGGATTTTTATCTGCAATGACTTTTTTCCAAACATGAATAAATTTGAGGAAAAGGCTTGCTGTCCTCGCAAACACAACGCATAAGATACAATTCGTTTTTATTGATTTTCAAAGGCATCTACAGAACACAAGCTAAAGTACAAGAACCTATTACTTAAATATTTTCACAGGTACGTTCCTTTTACTTCAGAACTTTAGAAAAATAATATAAAATCTTTCTAATCTGCTGTATGCCGGCTGCCACTTCTGTGTGCCATATGAGGCGGCAGCATTTCTTTTTAAACACAATGGGTTTTATTTTCAATATGGTCCAAGCATTTATGATTAAATCACAGAAATCAACCTTATTCTTTTTTTAGTAAGTAGGAACAAATACACCAACTTTGACATGACTGAAAAGAGATAAAAACTAGGACACGGGGATCTTTGTAATGCCATTATTAGCATTGCATGCTTTTTAAACAAATAAATACATTTTATGTGTTTGGTTGCGTCTGAGATACACATCAGTATTTTTGCCAAACAGACATGCTAGTATCCTGACACTAGGTTAACCTGGCCATTATACCTATTTGTGCATGTACTATATAAACACTTCATCTTTGAACATCAGAAAACACTTTTTCATTGTGAGGGTGTCTGAGCACTGGCACAGGTTGCCCGAAGAGGCTGCGGAGTCCGCCTCCTTGGAGATGTTCAAAAGCCACCTGGACACCGCCCTGTGCAGTCTTTAGGTGGCACAGCTTCAGAAGGTATGTTGGACAAGATGACCTCCAGAAGTCCTGTCCAATAAACACAAACACAGATGGATGCACAGGAAGACAACCCACAGCAATGTGGAACCACATACTGACTGCAGGATAGAGAACAACTTGCTGTGCCTTAAATACATCTGAGAGGCTCTTCTTTTGACATGCACGGGGGGACTTGCACATTAGTTGCAATGATACACCCTACATACTAACTTACATAACTGTGGGTTACAGGATTTTTCTAGATATATTTGCTACAACTGACGTATGAAGAGTGATTCATATGAAGATAAGTATCTAAAAACATTTTAAATGAGACATCAGCATGGGGCTGGTGGAAACAGCACAAGACTTACTAAGACTCGTGTCCTTCTGGAATAGCTGCTAGAGGCCAGGTGGGATATGTGGGGTGTCTACAATAGGGCTACACACACTTAGCACCTGAACCACTCACTTTGTAACTTACATAGTAGAAAATACAGAAAATGCTGCTGCCAGCCCAACCAATGGATACAAAAGTTCCACAGTGGTATCACTGGTGGAACAAAATGAAGCCTGACACTCAACTTATACCTTGACCCTTTGGAAGTCAAAACTGCTTGGTTTTAATAATGTACTACTGCTTCCAGCCCAATACATTGCACATCATCTCAACTCCTCTGCTCCAAGTGACCTTCTCTTCCAGAAAGTAATGTACTAAATTTCACATAAATACAGCAGTTCAAATAAAGGACACTTACAGGGCAAATGGAGGAATAGAAATGATGTTCCAGAAAGTCCCTAAACAAACTGAGATTTCACCATAGAGCACAGAATTTTCTAGAAGAAAACACAAACGATTCTACAGGAACAAGTTTCTCTAAACCAGAGATTTATATTATTTACCTAGGGTATAGATTTCTCTAAGCTACAATTTCACCTAAACATACAACGAAAATATATCATGCAATGCAGGCAAAACGTGATGAACATACAACTCCTGTAAAATGCAGTCTTAGAGTGATCAGACTGCTACAAATTTTCTGGGAACTGCAAGCGAAGAACATATGTGAAGACCAAAATATTTATGTGCACACACAGAGATCAGATGCAGAATTTCAGCCAATCCGTTTAAATTTTTTTTTTTTCTCATAGCTCTCATAAAATTTATTTGGAGTTTAAAATACTGGTATTTCTCTATGTCAACTTGATACATGTCATTAACACTAACTAAAGAAAATAAGAGAAGACGCAAATACAGTCGGAGTGAATTTACAGCTTGCAGAGCATTTACCCCACTGCAGGGTCTATCTATTACTGTGTACTGTGTCTGGCTGGGATGGAGTTATTTTTTCACAGCAGCCTGCATGGTGCTGTGTTTTACATTTATAACTAAAACAGTGTTGATAACACGCCAATGTTTTAGCTATCACTGAACAGTGCTTGCACAGCGGCAAGGCCTTCTCTGTTTTTCGCGCAGCTCCCCCCTAGCAGATAGGCTGGGGGCAGGCAGGAGACTGGGAGAGGACATGGCTGGGACAGCTAACCCAACCTGACATGCCATGCAATGTTGTGCTCAGCAATAAAACCAGGGAGGGCCTCTTTCCACAGTAGTCTCTTTTCAGAGATTGACTGGGCATCAGTCTGCTGATGGGAGGTGGTGATTGGCTTTCCACCTTTAGTGGTTTTATTTTTTCCTTCACTTACCAAACTGTCTTTACCTCGACCCATGGGTTTTTCTTGGTTTTGCCCTTCTGATTCTCTCCCCCATCACGCTGCAGGGGAAAGTAAGCAAGCAGCTGGTTGGCGCTTAGCTGCTGGCCAGGGTCAACCCACCACGTTGTGCAAACAGAGGAAGATAAATGTGAGCTCTCTCTCCCATTCAGTGACTGCCTGAAAAGGTGAAAATGCCTTAAGCCATCATCCGACTTCTATCAGCACTTTGCACTTACTTTGTGATCTGCACAGCCTTTAACAAAGGCAAGCAAAATCTGAGAAGTAAAAAGCTGGGTAAATTTGTTTGCTGCTTAAGAATTGCTCCCAACTGGGAATTTTTTCCTTACAAAGCAGGAGCAGTAATAAGGATATTGCCATTAATGCCTAACTATTTCCTGTGCTATGCTCCTGCTTGACCTTACTTCTGGCTGTGCTGGCCAATTGCTTGCATGATCTACGTCGTATAGCTGGAGTTTACTGAAATGCTGGCTCTGAAACAACTATTTGCAATGTAGACAAGTATGAGAACAGAGCCTCTGAGTCTGTTGGACAGTCTTCTGTCAGAAGGGTACAGCATCTACTTTACGGCTCTCAGTTATCTCTGAAGCCTCAAGTTCTTTTTTGTACATCTTTTATTCAACTGGTACTGCACCGAGGTATTAACAATTGTTATTGAAAGACAACAACCAACAGTCCAAAACAGCTCCTTCTGTTTAAAATAACAGAAAAGTTGTCAAGTCTATGTGTAGACAGTCGCTAATGTGTCTGCAGAGCAGTACAGAGCTGTATGAGATACAAGCTGCCCCTGATACTAGTTGCTTTCCAGAAGTACAACCAGCTCAGAGCTAATTAGCATGACTTCTCATACCATGACACTCAGGCCAGTTTCCTAGCAAATACAGAATTCTTTGGTACTTCCAGACTACTGTCAGTGTTCAACTCCCACAGTTAGCCTGAGTGGATCTGTCCTATAGAGCACACATCATTGTAACAATAGTACAGATACACCCTTTGGTTTATGTGTGTTACGTAGAAATAGGAAGATTAACATATTAACAGTTCCTAACTGCAACAGATTCTTACAAACATTTTTCCTATGTATTTATCCCATTTTACTTAAAATAACTCCAGGATAACTGTATTTCTCATTTTCCTCAGCTCTTTCAAACCTGCACAGCTCATTCCAGGGAGGGAGTAGATTTTTATAGCTATAACATGACACTAATTCTCTTCATTAAGACTTTGCCAGCCAAGGCACCTGGGGAGTCACAGAAAAATAATAAACATATTTTAAAAGACACAATAGAAATATTAGTTTAAAAATAGACTCAAAATACAAATTAAGCAAGCAGAAAAGTACAGGACAGCACCAGTCAGAAAAAAACCTGTAAGCTCTTTGAAATGGAAGAGTCTGCTTTGTCCAGTAATAAAGATGAATTAAAAGAGAAGCCACAGCGGTTCTCCACCTTACTGCTTCACCACAGCACAAGCATAATTATCAGTCAGCACTAAGATCATGAACACACACACACACACACACACACACACGCACACACACACACACGCACACACACACGCACACACACGCACACGCACACACACGCACACGCACACGCACACGCACACGCACACGCACACCCCTCTAGAAATGAACACAGTGCAGTTGAAGCAAGGTTTAATATCAAAAAGGTGAAGGTGTTCTTGATCACAAATAACAATAGACCTTCAGCAAGGATAGCTAGAGCAAAACCCAAGGACGAGTGAGCGAGCAGAGAGGAAAGCAATGTGGTAAAGAGGCTTTTCCACTCCAAACAGAGCAGACATGGTGACGGAAAGTGCAGAGCAGAATGTAAGAGAGGAAGAAGGAGAAAGGACAGAAAGGCCAAAATCAAAGGACCAGTAACGGGCAATGAGAAGCAGCTTCTCCAGTCAAGTCAGAGAATGACAGTGCAGAGAGTAGCAGTGGGAGCTGGTAACGGGATCAGAGGGAAAGACTGTGTGCTTTGAGCTACAGCAGCAGAATTCCTATTTAACACAGCATAGAAGTACAGATTCTCTTCCTGGTATTTTATTTTATAAACATCTAGCACAAGAGCATTCATACTGCTGAACTAATAATTTTCAGTTGGTTTCTAATTGATTAATAACACGTTAACCTGAGGTGATTCATAAATCTGAGGTGACCTTTAAAACAGCAGTGAAAGTACTCTGGGTGCCGACTACTGCAAAACTTAAAGCAGCCACACTCTTGCTTTCTAAGCAAGCTGCAAAAGTGCTATGGATGTAAAACAAGGGCTTTCATTCAGTTCTGTCTGCACCTGCCTGGCACAGGTTTTATACTCAAGTAAATTCTAATATACTATAGATAACACATATAGAGAGTTATACCACAGAAAACAGTGACAGAACCCAAGAGATTTTGAGGAAAATCTACCACCACCACCCCTTAAATTTCACCAGTCTAACCTCAATGGTGATATGAGCTCTTATAACAGGGTTGAAGTTGTGTGTTCACAGATGCTTGTGGAAAGGAAACAATCTGTGAAGCCCTCATTTGGAGACAGGTTTAAATCCACGTTCAGAAATTGTGGCCTCCACAAAAAGTACCAACAGGACATTAGGTAGATATTATTTATGTGGAAATTGGATTTTTGGAAGCTTTTTATTCCCTCCCACTCCAGCTATTGGAATACCAATTGTCTCACAGGAGTGTTCACCTACTCATTAATAATGCATAGAAACACAATTAAAAGCTTTCTAGAGGAGCTGGATAAAAGCAGAAGATAACCTTTCTAAATTTTGATTTACGCTTCTTGTCTTCATAGCTCTTCAGCAGACTTGCATAGAATCAGCAGAATGAGCATTCCTCTTCTGTTAGCCAGTTTGATGTAGGAAGAACAGCCTGTCTATGAGACTGAACTGTTAATTAGAGCACTAAAACACCATGCCTGAACAGTGCACTGGCCCAACTGACCATGCATTTTAATGTCTTGTCAGTCATCAGAAAAAATATGTAAAAAGCAAGGGAGAAACATTTGCACAAGTCACACTTGAGCAATAAATAGCCAGGCCTCAGGCCTTTACAGCACTACTGGCAGCCTATTTGCCTAGCACCTGGCTTGGCAGTCCTTCACCGTACAACATTCCCTTTGACTAACACAAATCACTTGTACACAAGGGCAACAGGAATGAGCCCACAGCAACTAATTCATCAAATGTTAAAGAAAAATTAAGAAAGAAAGAAAAATCTAGATCTGAATGTCCAAATACCATTCCAATAACAGCATTTCCGTTGCTAGCCTTTGTGCAGAAACAGACACCAACAACTTCTGTGTTCTTGGCAAGACCTAAATGTTACAAAAGCGAGAGGGAAGAGAACAGGCTAACACAGCTGACCTCTTCTGTCAACTTGTTCTAATAAGTTGAAAGACAACACTTTATTTTTAAGAAAATATTAAGAAAATCAATGGCACCACACTAAGAGTCTATTAGAATCACAATTGACTTGAAAACCCTTCTCCCAAAGCTCAATAATTTTGTCTCAAGGCATAAAGCCGTATCAGCATGATAAAAGATTGTTTCTGCACATTTGAACAGCTTGGTTCTGGCTGGTAACTAGTTGCTTACTTAAGAAGTAAGACAGACAAAGCTTGATTGACAGAATTTTTCCATTTTTATATTGCCAGGAATGTTACAAGTCATACATGACTGCCCCTGATAACGAGGGCTAAAAGAACAAACCATAATAGATAGCCAGATTAGCAAATCCTTGGGATACCAGATGATTTATGCAGGAATATTACAATAAATTTTCTCTGAAATTGTGGCATGCTGTTTTAGGGTAGGATCTCTTCAGTGTCCTCCTAGGAAGAGAACTTTTGTTATTCTAAATTGCTCTAATTAGCTCTCTTCAGAGCCCTGTGGCTATAGCTATTAGATTTCCAACACAGCGACAACCTTCTCCAGGCAACAAGATAGTTACAAAATGTACCTTTCAAATTAGTTAGCAAAAAGCTATGGAAACTCAGGGAGTACTCTGTAACCAGAATAAGATGTATGATTCTGTATTTTCAGCCTACGGAGAAGCTAGGTAGAAAGTAGGTATTATACATTCTCTCTTGGGAGAAATTTCTTTAAATGTTTGCATTAAAAATTATGAATTTTGAACATACAGATTAACTATTTTAGTCGTGCTCTCATTAAAAGGAAGGCTATGCCCCCCCACAACTGTATCTCACTACATGGGACTTAAAGTTTCTGGATTCAAGTAATGATTTAATCTTCATTGTCCTCTGTCTGAAATGTTTCCAGGGTGTAGCTGATCCTCAGTCTCAATAATCCTTATAGAGAACTTTTTTTTTATTATTCTATACACAAGAATCTGTCCTTTACACTAGACATCCTCCTGCAACAGACTACAGAATACTACAGGTAAGCGTTCCTTTTTGAGATTTTTTTCTAAAGGGCACAGGTATGAATAACAAGTTTGTTTTCACCACTGAATAGCTCAGTAACAGTCTTACAGCTAAATTAACATTTTTTAATTTGATTTTGCTATTTCCTGATAACTGCCTTGAAAGGTCACTGCTGGAATATTTAGAAAGATATTGTTTTTGTTCCACTTGCTCCCACCATAGTTCAATATTTGGTTCTGACTAGGCTGACATATAACATATCTGATCAGGGAAGATATGATACCCTTTTGCATTAGTCTCAAAACATTAATAATACAGTTCATATTTGAAATACAAATGTAATGGCATTCTGTTTGCTGGTTGAATATCAATAGCTTGTATCTTAGCATCAGGAGACAGGACTAGTATATTTTTTTTTCATAGAAACAGAAATGCCTTAATTTTTCATTTAATTTTTCAAGCACAAATCTTGCATTTATGGCATTTTTCATCTTAAAAGATTACAAGTCTTTTTTCTATGTGTAAAGTTAATTATAAAAAAAGAGACAGCATTCCTTTGACATTTTGAATTTTCAAAATATCACAGAAATTCCCTTGTGCAGTCTAAACAACTTTCTTGCAAGGTATTGAAAGATTACTACTATTAATTTGTAGTTGTGCAGAAATTAGGTTAAATAACTGCACAAGACTACAAAGTGAATCACTAGATGAACCAGGAATTACATCCAGGCTACCTGATTCTATCACTGGTTTGCACAAATTAGAGTTTAGAGTCACTTTTAACCACACCAAGTTGAAAAGCAACTGCTTAATGTTAATGTTTCAGAATTCAGGATAGGCACTACTTATCATCAAATAATACTGAAACCCAGTATTTATGTGAAGACCAAAAGGCCGCTTGGTATGGAGAGGACTACTCAGGAACAAAACTATGCTTGTTATTGAACATCTGTGACTGCCAACCAGGTCAAGCAACAGATGCTGAATATTCATTACAAAACAAACAAACAAACAAACAAACAAAACCACTAGTTGGCACTACAATTAAAACAGAACAGACTACAGCAGTGTAAGTCAGTACAAAGCATGGAAAAGTCTTTTTTTTTTTTTTTTTTAAGTCAAAGAGCCTTCCAAAGTAGGACAGTACTTGCAGCCACCATCAGTCATGATGCAAACAAGCTCTGGGTAACCTTGCATGCTCTTGTTTTGTGCTGCATATGCTGTTCAGTCTTGACCCACTAGAATCTACGCTAGCTATGGCTTTTTCTTGACAACTTTTCAAGTTGAAAAAATCGCAGCAAAATTCACTTTCACTGTGGATTATCTTGAAAATTTGCTTACAAAAGGCCTATGAACTATCATTTTGGGTAAATGGGTCCTAATACAGCAATTAATTCATTTCAAAAGTCTTGAATCCAATATATATTACTCAGTTATTAATGAGACCGGCAATGGGCTTTTCTCAACCTTCTGTTACCAATTCTATCATTTTCTGATCTATCATTAATTGAGCACAACTTCCAGAGATGGTAGGCAGCAGAGAATGAAGAAAGGCTAAAATAGGAAGCTACATGCTAAGGGTTTCAGGAAAATCCAACTGACAAGGAAGATGAGACAGACAGACTGATTGTCTACGTTTTGTAAGGAACCAGTTATCTTTCCAGGAAACGTTTTAGAAACTTCAGACCTAAAGATGCACTGACCTTTTTTGTCTCATTTCTTCATGACTTTCTGTGGGTAACTTCCTTTATGGCCATCCCCACTTTTCAGCTTGTTCTCTCAGATCCTTCCACAGCATTATCTGCATATTTAACAGATTTCCTCAACCACATCTTTAAGTATTATGAGGATGAAGCTTGGGATTTGTGGCTTATCTACTTGCCACAAAGCAGCAAGTAGACACTGACAACACTAGAGCCACACTACGATGTGGCATACACCCTCTTTCTTTGCTTTGTCCTGTACAGGCAAGCTGTCGGACTGTACCAGTATCACATCACAAACCAATGATCGCCAGACTGCAAAAGCATTTGCTTAATTCTGATCTTGGAGGTGCGGCCTGTTGTCACCCACGAGTGTTATTGGTATGCTTCTGGCTCTTCCAAATTGTTTCTTGAGATGAGAAATGCACCTCTACGTAACTGTAAGAGACAGCAAGACTCGTTGGAATATAGCAATTGTCATGATATAAGGCCACTGGCTCCATTACGTCATTTATCCTTTCTGCAGAAGCTATGGAGTGGCACATCATTGACGAGCAAACCCTGCCAAACGAAGGCTGTGCTGAAAACTTAGTACAGTCTGCCAAAGTTTGATCTAACTTAGCAAGGTCCTAACTTTTGCAGGATTCTCATGTGGCAAACTAGTAATTTCTTCTGCAGCTTCTTTTTGGTACTTTAATTATACACTTGACTGTATCATTTACTGAATTTGCATTACCTTTCAGACTTATTTTGGAAAATGCAGAAATGCCTGCAGAAATCAGGTTAACAGCTGGTGTTCCGGCATCTGTGAATAATCCAGCGATCACTCTGGGGCTGTGAAATACATGTATGACCTTTTTTTTCCTTTGAAAATGGTAATCACAAAATAACTGATAGCACTGTTAAAGTTAAGAGGTCATTTAGGTATTACCAAGCAGGATTTCTGTGGCCTCCAGTTACACAGGACACCAGTACAAACAGGTTGGACAAGCAGGCAGCCACATTTGGAAATGATGGGTTATTGGTGTTATCCTTTTCAACAAAAATTCAAGATTTTAGATTATGATTGTTCAGCCAGTGTGTTACAAACCAGTTAAAAATGAATGTGTACAAACACATACGATGAAAAGTGCCATGTGGAGGCTTGAAAACAAACCACAGACAGCTCCAACAATGAAAAAAGTGTCTGTCCCAAAGCTTAATATCCCAAACGGGTGCTACTAGTAACAGGGTTACTCAACAGTTAGAAAAGCTGAACTACAGGCTCTAACTTTCTCAGTCACGACTCCAAGACGACAGATTCAGGTATCTAGACTGAACCGCCAGCAGCCACTGAATCTCCTCTTGCTTAACGCTGACCAGCATTGACAGAAAAACACCACAGCCCGACCTTAGCCAGCGCAAGGCCAACTGCCCCAGGCTGCCGTTCGCTACATTAGGCTTTACACCCCGCGGACAGGTGACGAGGACACGGCAACGCCCGCCCTCCCTGCCGCCGCCACCTCCATCAACACAAAATGGCCGCAGCGGCGCGACCCCCGCGCCTGGCCCCGCCCCGCCCCCCAGGCGTCCCCTCCCGCCCCGGCGGGGCGGAGGCAGCTCTCCCCNTTGGCGGCGGGCTGGCGGAGTGCCCGGGTGGGCGGGCGGAGGCGGCCGCTGCGCAGGAAGGCGCTATGGCGGCGGTGGCCCAGTGCGTGCGGGGCGCGCTGCGCTCCCGCTCCCCGCTGCTGAGCTTCGCGCTGAGGTGAGGGCGGCGCCGCCTGGCCTGGCCTGGGCCGGGCGCGTCGCGTCGGGGCCACGTCCGCACTCTCCGCCGTGCGATCGCCCGGCAGTGCCAGGACAGCGGGGCTCGGCCCGTCGCCCCCAGCCCCGCCACACCGGGGTGCTTCACCCCCTCCCTCCCTCCCTCCCTCCCGCCCTGCCCCCCGGGGTCCCCGGCCGGGCCGGCCCCGGCCCCCCCCCC
>VXAL01012533.1:339417-353755 GCA_013399475.1 Chauna torquata
AAGGGCCGCCGCGGCGCGACCCCCGCCCCTGCCCCCGCCCCCCAGGAGTCCCCTCCCGCCACGGCGGGGCGGAGGCAGCTCTCCGCACTGGAGCTCGCTACAGCGGCCCGGAAGAGCCGCAGGTCGCACCCCCCTACTCGCCTCGGCGTGGCCTGACGCCCTCGTACTCCTCGCGGATTGGTCGTTGGCCGCGTCCCTCACAGCCCGACCGCTCGCTGATTGGCGGCGGGCTGGCGGAGTGCCCGGGTGGGCGGGCGGAGGCGGCCGCTGCGCAGGAAGGCGCTATGGCGGCGGTGGCCCAGTGCGTGCGGGGCGCGCTGCGCTCCCGCTCCCCGCTGCTGAGCTTCGCGCTGAGGTGAGGGCGGCGCCGCCTGGCCTGGCCTGGGCCGGGCGCGTCGCGTCGGGGCCACGTCCGCACTCTCCGCCGTGCGATCGCCCGGCAGTGCCAGGACAGCGGGGCTCGGCCCGTCGCCCCCAGCCCCGCCACACCGGGGTGCTTCACCCCCTCCCTCCCTCCCTCCCTCCCGCTCTGCTCCGCGGTGTCCCGGGCCGGGCTGGCAGCGGCCCCCCTTCCTCCCTCGCCCTTTGCCGCGTTGCGCCCTCGTCCCCGGGAGAGTGTCCCGGGCAGGCGCTGCGGGCCCCGGAGGCCTGCCCGCTCTGCAGGCCGCGTGGCGCGCAGAGACGCGGGCTCGGGCCCACCCTGCGCCTCCGCGAACGGGTTTGCTCAGGTAACCCGGTTAGTTCAGCCTAAGAAACGTAGGAACGCATGAATGATCGTCTTGGAGGCTGGCCTGGGCTTGATGTAGCGTTTGGGATATGGCAGTGAGATACGGCGGTGACACAGAAGGTGCTTTACAGTTGCTCTGTAGCTGTCAGCAGCGTTCTCATTGCTGGGCCTTCGGGGAGGCTGTTGCAGGTGATTGCATCACATAAGCTGGATTTGCTTCCTGATAGAGTCGTGTGCTGAAAATGAGCCTATGTTCCACTTAAAAGTGAGGCAGCTATATAATATACATTGAATTTAACGGACACTTACAAGCTGCTGCCTGGTGGTTGTTACCTTGCAGCAAAGTTACTGTTTGCAGCAGTTTAGGTGAGCTAAATTCAGTTCCTTTGATGAAAGGTTCTGCAGATGGATTTCACAGGTCTAAAATTGTTGTATTAATTTGTGCTTTAATGTGAGCATTTTGTAGATGTTGATTTGTCAGATAAAATATCGAGTATGTCTAGAAAGTGCTAATATCTTACAAAGGAGGCAATCAGTTAATATTGTCTGCATGTTTTTTGCCATAGGACTTCTCCACGACAGCTTTGTGTGGCAAGACAACAGAAAAATACTGGCCAGAACTTGGAAGAGGACCAGAGTCAGAGTCAAAATGAGCAGAAGGTTGAACCCAGTTCTGCTGAAAAAATGGTAACGGAAGAAAAAGCCAAACTGGAAGAACAACTAAAAGAAGTTACTGTAAGTGTCTTTTGGTCAGTCAGTTTGCGTACCTTCCAAACTGCATACCTAAGAGTGTTGATTGCAGGTTCTCAGTGCGCAGTCTGGACACAGTAATGTGACTGCTGTTTAGTTGATGGATAAAAAGCTATAATTCATCAATTTCTTTAAACTTAAGAGTAGATGTACTCCAAGACCTGAGATGCATCCCTTCCTGGTCCAACATGAAGACTTTTCATTCTGATTTCTAGATGGAATTGGACCACCTCTAGCCTGGAAATTTGTTACTTAGTTTTGCTGACTTCAGTTGACATAGATTTTTGCTCAGTGGAGAAATAATTTTTGGAAGTTCATTTAAGGGTTACAGTGCATCTTTGCATTATATATTTGTGTGGGCTAAGAGTAGGCTTTCTGAAAACAGTTGCTGACTTTTCCAAAGGTTGGGGTTTATGATTCTTAGCTTTTGTGTAATACTGTACTTACTACATGCTTACGAAGTGGGAGTTTCAACCCATCTCTATTGGAGATGTCTTTAAACACAAGACAAGCTGTCATGTTCCTTCTGTCTGGCCTAATGCATCTTGCATTCTCTCCCATGCATGACTTAGCAGAGAGTGAAGAATGCCCTGAGAGGTGGGAGCTGTGGATTAAACAAAGGCATTGCTTTTCTGGATGAGTGCTTTATATAAAATGTCTTTCTAGAGCATTTGGGGCTTTGAGAGGTAGCCCAGAACCCCCGGTAGAAGCAGTGCCTATGGATCATAAGTGGATTGACGTTCCTTTCTGCTGCCCTTACCAAAGCACTGAAGGACAAAACAGAGACATCATTTAACACTTCAGCTGACAGCATTTGCTGTTGGCTACCTAAGGTGTCTTTTCAGTCAACTTGTTGATTATTTTTAATCTATTTTGAGAGTCTTCACTTGTATGTGAAAGTCAAGCTTGCTGAGTGTGAAAGCCCAACATTGAGTTTTGGATTAGGTGGTGAAGCATTCATCTTCAAGTGCCAAAGCTTATTGAATTTAGTTCATAGTATGTCTCTTGCTGCATGAACATCTTCCTAGGAACATACCTAAACTTAACCTGATAAACAGAGGAGTTAGACTTTGTAGTTCGTAAGGTTTGAAAAACTTGGGGGATACTCTGTGGTATATATGGAGAGGGAAGAGATGGTTTGAAAGTAATGGTTGGATAGAATCTTGTTTGCCATGGTGTCAGAATACCTTATGACTTAAGAAGACTTTCTGTGAACACATACCGGACAAAGCAGAAATCTTTGATTCAGAAAACTTCATGTATCCATAGTGTTAAAAATTTCTTCCAGCTGATTTGTTGACCGAGTCTGACTGAGCCCATCTTACTTCCTTTCCCTCACTTCTGTCTGTGCTGAAATGAAGCAAACATTTGCCTTTGTAAGAAGGATGCTGTGATAATTGACATATTGTCTTCAGATTACTCTTTAGGCAATGAAACTGTAAAAAAAAAAAAAGCTGTTTTATACTGAATTTGCTGTTTTGAATTATTGTCAACTACTCAACTGCTTGGAACAAAACCTCTTCTGTAACTTGTTTTTCTTCTTCAGGACAAGTACAAGCGCGCCTTGGCAGATGCAGAAAATGTGAGGCAAAGAAGCCAGAAACTAGTAGAAGAGGCAAAGTTATATGGTCAGTGGAGGCTCTTTTTGTGTATAATTGTCAGACACAGGAATACCAACATGAAATGCCAAGCCTGGAAAATTGAGCTGACTGGGCTGCAGTTTTGACAAGTTGTACTTGCCAGTTATTCAGGCTACTTGGTTAAAAAAATGTATTTGAGGGAAACAGGTTTAAATGGTTCCTCATTTTGTATCAGAATTTTAATCATCTCACTGTAGACAAGGGCAGGTTTTAGCTGGCTGAAGTCAGCAACTTGAAATTTTCTTTGAATTTGGCATCTGATGTCCTATGTGCATTGCACTGATTTTTTTTTTTTCTTTACTAAGGTTTGCAGCCTGAAGTTAGCCTTTTTCATGCACTTGGTCTCAAAATAGACTGCAAAAAACAACCAAGAGCATGGAATACTAGCTTTCTTTTAGGTTTTGTTTGTTTGTTTTGTTGTTGTTTGTTTGTTTTTTTATATTTAAATAACATTCCTGTTCTGTTGAAGGCCACAGCTTTCAAATAGAGAGAGTACACTGGCAAGACTGTACAATCACTGGCTTTGAGGAGTACTAAAAACGTAGCTTTCTTCGAGAGCCAGGCCACTGACATCTGATACAGATTTTTGACATTCAAACACAGTTTCTGTTTTACAGATTTGTGTGTAAACACTGTAGCAGAAGAGTGCTATGTCATGTTAGTGTTTGTCACTGTGGCTTGAAAAATTGGTTGCCCTCTGTTGCCACACACTGCACACAGATGTATAGTTTTATTCTGAATGCAGAAGTTTTAACTTCTGTATACAGGATCTTCAGTTAATGTGTACGGTAAGAAAAAGCATTTCTTAGTTACATAGTATTGTTAAATTTTCATGGATGTTTGAATGCTTCATCCTGAAGTTCTTTCCCAATAAGCATCATTTCACTAATGTGCTGTGTAGTGCAGAAGGGCTTTGACTTATAGCTGAGCCCAGAGATGATATAATAGAAAGTCAAATAAAATTTCTTGTGAAAACTAAATTACAGATAATCTGCATGATAAGTTGCATCATTCATCTGGGATTGCTTTTTCTGTTAGGGAAGAGAATCTCATTTTTGAGACTTGTGTAAATCCACAGAGATGCAGTCACAGATATCTGCAGAAATAAATTATACCAAAAAACAAACAAACAAAAAAAACCACCACAACCTTTTAAAGAGCGTGGCTATTTGGTTTGATCCAGATCACTAGACAACTGGTTAATATGTGTTTGGGACACTTCAGCCTTAGCCATAGCTTTAGGTTAAAGTTTTGATTAATCTGTTGATATTTTTGGAACTAATCGGACACTTTTAGTTACAGTTCTATAAACGGCTCAAGTCTCTAAAGAGTTGTGCAGTTGTTAAAGTGACTTTTTGCTGAGAACTAGTTGATCCCTGTAGATCTTGCAAGGTGCTTGCTGTAGTTCAATTTGTTTAAACTGAAGACTTGTCCTCTAGTAATGCTCCTATCTCTTCTTGGTAAGGAAAAAAAAAAAGTGAGCTAAAATTGAAATGGTTGACTGTGACTAAAGGAAGAAATGAACAAGGCTACCAAAATGCAATGCACTTTGTCTTACCTATGTGTAGAAATGTATTATTCTACTGAATTGTTTTGATCTTTCATGATTGCTTGAGACAGTTTACCTTAAGTGAGATTAGTCCAGATTCTTCGAGCGCGAGCCAGAGAACAGCTTCATGACACAGACTGTTCTTAGTTTAGGAATTACTCAGTCTTTATGAGGCTCAGCTTCTGACTCACTGTAAAAGTGGTTTGTAGTGGGAGGAAGAGATACCTGTTTGTTCATTCAAGGAAGAATCCCAGTTCATTTCTTAAGATTCCTCATCAGTCTGACTACAAGCTTTGTCTTCTGCCAGTATTTTTAGCACAACAGATTAAAGGGTAGGAATAGAGCAACGTAATGCTTTGGGCTTCAGGTGAATCCCACAATAGGAGAGACAAAAGATACATTTCTTAACAAGAGGAAATGACATTAAGCCATCTGAAGGTTTTGGTAACTTCTTTTAGAGCTCACCAGTGTAGCTTCAGCTCTTCTAAGTATTAAGTTGAGATACATTTTTGTTTTTACTTATGACTAGAGGTGGGGTGTGGATTTTAAGGTATCTGTAATAGTTCTGTATCATCAAGTAAAATTGGGAGGGACATTTTAATCTGAAATGTTTACTATATATTATACTTTCTTAAAAAAACTAGATGAGTACAGGTTATTGCTGTAGTTTTGGTTGGATTTTTTTAACTCGTTTTTGTTGTTGATTTTTTTAACGCTTGCTTCCCTCACCAGACTAATCCCATTCTCTCCCCTTTTATTTCTTTCTAGGGATTCAGAGCTTCTGTAAGGACTTACTAGAAGTTGCAGACATTTTGGAGAAAGCAACAGAAAGTGTTCCAAAAGATGAAATTAAGGATGAAAATCCTCACCTGAAGAGCTTATATGAAGGTCTGGTCATGACAGAAGTACAGATTCAAAAAGTGTTCAAAAAACATGGCCTGCTCAGACTGAATCCTGTCGGAGCCAAGTTTGATCCCTATGAACACGAAGCGTTGTTCCATGCTCCCATGGAAGGGAAGGAGCCTGGCACTATTGCATTAGTATCCAAGATTGGCTATAAGCTGCATGGGCGTACACTGCGGCCTGCCTTGGTGGGTGTTGTGAAAGACGCTTAGCTGCTTAATCAGAGAATTTAAAATGCCATACAATTATTAAACAGCTGGTGGTTTTTCTTTTACATCATGCGTTCCTTATTCCTCTGTCCCACAAGAGGTTTCAATGAACCAGGTGAGGTCTCCCAGTGAAAATGAAGCAAAGAATGAAATTCAGTTGCTTAGTGGCCTTCAACATCAATGTTAAGCTCCCTTTGAATAATATTTGTTACAACTATGGCTACTGAAGGTGCATTAAATTGAAAAGAATTAAATGCTCACAAGAACTTTGTAATCTCACGTTTATCACTGTGTAGATTGAAAATCCAAATAGTGGTTCAAGCAGTTTTGTTTTGTAGAACCTAATGTTGCAGAAATGGGTGTAGTAGTACAAATGACCAGTTCTCTGCAAGAATCCATCGGCTTTTACGTGCTGATGTAAAAATGCCCTTTTTGTAGTATGCCTGTTTAGAAGCAATCTCTCTCAACAACTGAAACCTTTGTGAATTCTGACCTGTAAATAAAAGGCAATGGAGAGCAGACATCCTTTGTAATTGTTCAACCCTTTTAGTTCGATAGTAAAGTTGACTCAAGAAAACCATCTAATACTTGTATGGCATTGAAGAACCAATAGAACTTATCCTATCTCTGGATTTTTAATTTAATGTTTTATAAATTGGTTTAAACAATTTTGATAGTCTTCTAACTTCCAAGCTCTACAATCAATCAGTTTGTTATGCAAATGGTAGTTAAAACCCTGCTGAAAGTCAGAATACCTAAAGAAGTGAGTAGCTGGCAGTTTATCTGCTATATTTTAGAATTACATAAATAATTGCATGTAAGTGGCTCAAACAAAAACGTGAACTCCGTTTCATCTCCATTTCTTGCATTTTACTCAGTTTGGATCTTAAGCTGCATCGGAGCTTTGCCCATACTCAGCTCTTGTCATGTCTAACTCCACCTGCTGCTCCCAATTCTGCAAGTCAGGCTAAAATACAATACCGTGATTAACAATGTTTTATACTACATTTGTCTGGTCACCTGGATAGGAGTGGATGGGACCTGGCAGATTACACAACTGACAAATATCTGTCTCTTACATCCTCAAAGCCTATGTGTTTAACACACAAGACAGAAACATCAAAGTTATGCTTGTTATTTAGGACCTAGTAAACTAACAGTAAGTACTTCTGAATTTTTTACCCTCACTTCTGTTTGTCTTGGATTAAGGAGCTTCTTACCTTAAGCTCAAGTATTGATTTTTTTTTTTCTGAAACTTCAGATGCAGAGTTGCCAACAGCTTACTGAACACTAGTCCTAGTCATAGTAAGGATTACTTGTTCTTTAAGACTTTTTCTTCCAATGCTGGTTTGCCTCATGAAAATCAGTTAACTAGGAATAACCAAAGTGCATATTACTGTTCAGGGGTTGATTACGTTTAAGGATTCATTTATTCTTTTTCAACTCTAAGAAAGAAAATCAGCGCTTTGACTGGGTAGGGGAGGGAAAATAATTTTTGTTGTGCGTGAAGACAACTGTAGTGTTAGTTTCTTTAATCAAGTACAGAGATCAAAATGCAAAGACTGAGTGTAAAACTACAGGAAAAAGGGAGTCCATATACTTAAGGGGAATATGGAAGTAACTTCCTCACATCTGTGTTAGATCATGCTGTGGCTGTGTAAGTAGGATTGAGAAATTTTTTTTGTTGTACTTTGAGCCTGTGTTCAATTGTGATGTGCCATTAATGAGGTATGTCAACTTATATACCTTTTAAGAACTGTCCCCCTTAAAAAGAAAATCTCTAAACTAAATTTAACAATAACTTCATTAGTATATGTTTTTCCAGTAGGACAATTAGGATAAAGGGCCAGGTTCTTCCACAGCAGATGATTTTGTTAGTGACCCTCCCAGTGCCATTTTTGGACATTACTTCATTCTAGGTATTGTTAAACGCAACTTACTGTTAAATGTTCAGCACAAGAGTCAAGCTAGTATCTTTAAAGCTAAGTGAATACTGAGTATCTGAGTTAAGTAGTTCCTTTTCCTTGGCCTGCCCCTTACAGAGGCTATCAGTATGGAGAGCCTTTACTGAGAGCTCAGACCACCTGTACGCTCTGCCGTATGACAGTAAGATGCATTGAAGAAACAAAAAACAGAGAGCAGTGGTTCTGAAGTTTAAGCATAAGAGCAGCTAACAAAGCTGCCACTACTACCTCTGGCTTAGCTGGTTCATTAAGATAATTTCTCCACCCATCATCATTTAACTAAAATGCATCTCTATTTACTACTGCAAAGGCTTCAGCCATTTTCCTCGTTATACAAGCTACATTACCATTAAATCAATAATGGAAAGAAACTTTAATACAAGTTTATTTACCAATATACAATGCAAAAACCTAGTAAAATGCTGAGTGTGCACAACATCAGTTAGGCTTTACATGATTTCAGCACAGGCATTTGTGTGTCTGGCACAGCTATACCAGTACACTATTCAAATGAGTGCAACATTCCCTTTAAGGAAGAAGCTGATGAACTTCACGTGCTCACCAGGTACCTTCCTTCACAGTATTTAATTAGTCATCACTTAAGAGCAACTGGGGCACATGCAAAAACATTTTGCAAGAAAGAATAGTAAACCAAAATGCTAATGAAGTCAGTTACAGTTGCAAAGAAATTTGATGCAGCCACCACAGGAGAGAATAATGGCAGAGTGCTTAGGTTGTGCCATTAACAAGGCTGTTTGTGGTCAAAGACTCATGCAAACCTACTAATGCTGTTCTTGATGCTTGCTAGGACTGCAACGTAACGTAGGGCAGGAGGACTTGTATCCAAAACACTCCGTAACATACCCTTCTAAATTGGGTCGTATGCACAGAATGAAGGTTACTGCTCCTTCGTTACATAGTGAGCAAGTAGTACTGTAAAACATCACTGGGACTGGACTGATGGAAGTAGTGTACAGCATTAAAACAGGCTTACTGCTGCCTCTACCAGTAGCAGAAGATCAGTATTTTGAACAGCTGATGGACTGTCACTTTTTCATAGGCTTACATCAATGCTGTTAGGACAGAACTATCATCAGTCATATTTTTTAGTTAGAAAATAGAGTATTAAGCATATACAACACCTTTTCATTAGCAACAGGAAGCCTGGGGTATTTGTACAGTACAGGAAGCACTTCCTGATAAACACAAGGTACAAGCTGAAGAGCTTTTGCCATGGTTTTTCTCAGCCCCTTCACCACACAAGAGAAGCAGCACAGCTCTGGTAAGTTGCTGGATTAAGATAAATGCATCTCAACTTAAGAGATGCAAAGAAGAAAACAAAACAGCAGCTCATAACAAAGGAATGCTTAAGACTAAATCAGTTCCATGTGAAAATACGGAACAGCAGCATCCTCTAGTGCAAGTCACCTTTAAAATTAAAAGCATAGCTGACAGTGAGACATTGCTTCTAGGGAAGCCCTTTCCAAGGGATTAGCATTTGCTAAAGCAAACATTTACCACCTTGAATTTGCTTGCAAGTATAAAATAAATATTGATATCCATATTTCATACATTAAAAATACTTTATTTTACATTCATTTTGATGTTCAATAAGTTACGTCTAGCACCAAAGAAACATTTTGGAGGGGCTGAGGAATTAAGAAACTACAAAGTATAAATGCAGAATTCATTTCTACAACATTTAAATGACTCATTGGTGCCTAGATTGTTTTTTTTTAATTATTGTTCAGATGGGCTTTAGGCTATTGCTTCAGTTAGATTTAGATGTGCCAAAGCACTGTAGAAATATAAAAATTAGATCTGAGGAGAAAAAGAAAACCCACAATTCTTTTAAACTCCCAGCTACATGTAGAGTTGAGGCTCCAGAACGCTACCAGTGTGTTTTGGCAGCTAGGTAACACATTATAGGAAGAACCAAATTGCATAACTACAATACTAGAAAGAAAGGCTGAACTTCCTTTCCACAGGAGTAGGTCAGAGGAAATAATGGTTTATACCTTCTGAACTTGTCTTGTGTGCTCTTTGTACGTGCACATAGGGTGGAACTGGTTCTTAAAGCGACTCAGCACATTGCAGTTAGTTACACTGCTACAAAGGAGACAATTTTGTCTCAAGTATTCCACAGCAAGCCACTTACAGGTAAGCCAAACAAAGCATTACATCAGAGAGGACACAGCCCTTTCCTTTTTTGAAGGGATAGAATATCACAAGCTCAAAAGAAAAAGGCACTAGAGTTTTTTTTATTTTCTCCTTAGAAATGCTGGCTTTATAATTGTACCCTTTTTATTCTAAACTCACTGGTAACACTATTTTGAGAACGCTGGATATACTAACTAAAAACCAGTTCTGGTCAGCGTACCTCTGCCAAGGTGCAGAAATAATACTGTTTTTAAGATTCCATGGTATCCTTACTGACTACAGCCCAAAGCATCAAAGCAAGACTACATTTCCAGTGTTTGCATTTGTTCTGAATTCAGTCGAGTTCCATTTTTTGGCATGTCTGCACTCCAGAAGAGCTGGCTGGCTGACCTCTGCTCACTGCTTCCTGCTCTGGACAGCGTCAACTCTTTTTTTTTTTTTTTTTATTACTTATTTGGTTAAATGCCAGCACAAGAATTTAGGAATGAAATGAGAATAAAAATCCTTTTCTTGCTGTCCTTCAACATCATTCCCTTAACTGGTACATATTACTAAAATAATGGTGTGGATCAGCCATTTCTGTTACACTCCGAGTTCGTGCCTGTAGCAAGCACCTAGCTCAGCCTGTAGCCCTTGGAGAGTTCTGACAACGCAAAGTTACCTGTCACACTGCACCGTTACCACTGCAGTGGACCGACATCACTGCTAACCACACTGGTAATTTTAACTTCGGCACCTCTAGTCCACTGTGTTTCAAGGTATGTGCCATTAGGAACCCAGAATGGCTTCATTTACAGCTCTGTACTTAGGAACACAGTAGCTGTGCATTTTAATCTAATTTATATTACTTCTCATTTTTGTTTTTATAAACCGATCTCAGTGGTCGCTATGACCTTGAGAAACGTAGCTGCCTTTCATTGTCCCTCCCGATCAAATTCAGGAGGCACCTACACATCCTCAGACCATCTATGCCCAGCGACAGCAGACACCAAAGGAGGAGTAGGCTCCCCCAGCAAGAGGAAACGGTGATTTTGCTGCCTGAGGCTCCCAACCGCTGCACGACAGCTAACTGCATATTCTCCTAAACTGCATTTCTGGCCAGAACCTGCCACTTCACAGTTGTGCTGACCCCAGAACAGAGCACCACAAGTGCCTTGCACTTCTGCAACTTAGCTACTAATCAGTTAACTTAGCATTGAAGCTTTCAGTGGGGTGTTTCAGCAAGAACTCAGGCCAAATCTACATCCAGATCAGCTGGGTGTGGAGGTAGCTCTCCAAGAACCCTTTCCACAGCACAAGTACCTGAAGGCATCTCATCTACCACCTTTCTTTCTTCCCACTCCCTAGCATGGCTCATCCCTGCTGTTATTCTCTACAGAAACTCACCCCACCATTCCAACACCTTGGCTGTAGTTACTAAGGAGAATGTTCTGAAAGCTTAGCAATGGTCGCAAAAATCCCTGCTCGCTGTGCTTGAGAGCTCAGGATTTTTGTAAGCTCCACTTTGCTGCCAGCATGATGCCAAAAACAACAACAGGGAGACGAAGATTTCATTTGCTGGAAACCATCTCCCACCTTCAAAAAAAAAAAACAAACAAACCACAGATTACACTGATACTCACTTGTCCAACAGTAAGGAGTAAAGTGACTACCCTAGGACTATTGGACTCAAGTAAATTCACATGAAAGAAAACTGTCCTAATAATGTACCAAAAGCAATGTACTCGAATGAGTAATGAAATCTAATGGAGAAGTTTCACAATTAAGTATTTTTCATGATCCAAAGCAAAAATCTATTTGAACTATGGAGCATGAATACTGTGGGGTATTTTTGTTTTTGCCTTTTTTTTTTTTGTCTGTTTTGAATGAGATAATTTCTGTATCTTTGGGGAGGGCAGGAAAAAATAACGGAGTCCTTGAGGCTGTAATGGGCCTCTGATGTGGTTTCTCAGCTCAGATGAGTTTCATGAAGCATCTCTGGATATCCAACCACTTTCTGTTAGAAAGTTTAAAATCCTTTTCTTCAGTACCTTATCTAAGTAACTGGGAAGGCGACTCTTTGAAGGAATTCCTTGTCTTTTTTGAAGATGGTCTTTAATGATTATAGTTTTTACAGTCACGTAACGTGCAGGACTCAAGTTTAGAGAGCTGCAGAGCACTTTTTCCCTGTCCGATAAGAGTTCAAAGCCAGGCAGGTTTTCAATGGCAGCAAATTCACCTTCTTTACCATCTTCCTTCCCCCTCTTGGAACTAGCTATGTTTTTGTTCTCCTTCCTCTTTTCCCGTTTATGTCTGGCTGCCTCGTATTCTGCCGACTCTTCCATTTTGGTGATTCCATTTCGACGATACCGCTGCAGTTCCCGAATCTTTGCTCGAAGTATTCTCTCCTTGTGCATGTTCTCAAAGAAGTCTTCAAACTCCTTACAAGACATGAACTGGTACAGAGGCCTCAGTTTCAGCCTCAGCTCCTTCTCTTCTTTTGTGATCTTTCGTTTGGGAGTTTTCTCCTTGTCCTTTTTATCCTTCCCCAGAAAGGCTGGTACCAAATTATAGTCTCGTGCAATATTCTTCCGCCGTTGTCTCTCCTTGAGTTTTCTTACATACATGTCTACGTGAGCTCTTTTTAACTCTATTTCCACATCGTCATCGTCATAGTTCACCGAAAGGCCGCTGATCAGAGTCTCAGCATCTTGATCGTATTCAATCTCGTAGTCATCCCGAAGTGGCATATATCCCAGCTGCTGTTGTTCAGCTACTGATATATCTAATGGTGGGAGCGGCGTGGTCAAGCTAGGAGAAAGTGGGCCACCACTCGGACACGTATGATCAGTTACTCTGTTAGGAATCGTGTCAGGGATGCAAGCTTTCCCAAGATTGCCATGGATATACATGCTCACATAGTGTTCCATCACCTCCTGAGGCGTCCGGGATGCTCCCACGTGAGCAGCCATGTCCTCCTAAATGGAAAATAAGGAGGAGCGATGAAATGATTCCTGTTACATCTCCAGCAAAACACGCACTCCTTCTTCACTGCCCCTCAAAACCCAACTCACAATACCCTAACTGTTCTAGCAATACTGAAACTAGACATGCAGCTGCACATTTGGGTCCAGGTAAGTATTTACAAGTGAACAAGGGTACGTAAGCCATGAAGAAAGCATCAGTATGGCAAGCTGCCTCAGATCTGCCTCTAGTTAGAGGAACTCTGTCTAGACACTAGATCCACGTGGTAACTCCTGAGCATCCATCGCTGTCTCGAGAAGTCAGCTTACCATCAGCGTGAAGTTTTCCAAGTTCCCAGTCAGCACTGAGGGCACTGTGTCACTGGGGTTTCATTCGTTTATAGTGTTACCAAAGCACTTTTAATGCAACATAGAAATAGGAAAGATAGCATTCGTGGCTCTTTTCCAACTATTTTAGAATTAAATAAGCTACAGTTATTGTAAGCTTTAAGAGTTTGAAACAGAAAGTTCTTTACATTTAATGACATAAAGCACAGAGAATCAAGCAACAATGAATCAAGTGATGATGCTTCCTACTGCCTTTTAAAAAATAACAAAAAAAAAACCCCAAGCCTGACTGCACAGTAACATAGAAAGCAAAGAGCAAGTTTACAGCTGTGGCACACTGAAGAAAAAGACTGAATATGAAGAAGAGAGTATGAAATTAGACCTGTAATGCAACCAGGGGCTGGGGAGGGGAAGACATATGCTGGAAATTATGGCGGCTACAGGCCTGAGAAGTAGCTCTCCTATGAAGACAGGCTGGGAGAGCTGGGGTTGTTCAGCCTGGAGAAGAGAAGGCTCCGGGGAGGCCTTACAGCGGCCTTCCAGTACCTAAGGGGGCCCGCAGGGAAGCTGGGGAGGGACTCTTTATCGGGGAGTGTAGCGACAGGACAAGGGGGAATCGCTTTAAACTGAGAGAGGGGAGATTTAGGTTGGATGTAGGAGGAAGCTTTTCACTCAGAGGGTGGCGAGGCACTGGAGCAGGCTGCCCAGAGACGCTGTGGATGCCCCATCCCTGGAGGTGTTCAAGGCCAGGCCGGATGGGGCCCTGAGGCACCTGCTCCAGGGGGAGGTGTCCCCGCCCGCGGCAGGAGGCTGGCACCGGACGACCGGCAGGGTCCCTTCCAGCCCACGCCATTCCGCGGCTCTCGGCGCGTGTGGCAAGCGGCTCCTCCGCAGGCCCGCGCGCACGCCGCCCGCGCTGGGCGCTACCCGGGGGAGCTCCGCTGCGGCAGCTCCGGGGCGGCTCAGCCTCCGGAGGAGGCCGGCGGGAAGAGCCGGGGCCGCTCCCCCGCCCGCCGCCGCCCTTACCCAGTTGCCGAAGCCGAACTGCTCGATGGCGTCCAGCAGCAGCTGCTCCTCCCGGCTGCTCCAGCCGCCCTCGGCCTCGGCGCCCCAGAGGGTGAAGCGGCCGCCGTCGACGAGCTGGTA
>VXAL01012533.1:354832-368217 GCA_013399475.1 Chauna torquata
GGCCGCGGCCGAGTGGGCCGCCTTCCAGGCGCGCAAGAAGGCCCTGGCCGTCTTCACCCTCGGCCGGCAGCTGGGGGGCAGAGGGGCGGCGGTGAAGGCGGCGGACTGCATCCAAGCCAAGGAGCAGGACAAGGAGAAAGGAGTGCGGGAGGTGAGTTTCAGAGCCCCGCTCGTAGACAGTGCTGCGGTCTTTCCCTCTCTAGCCCCTCTTGCGAAAAGGTTTCTGAAAAGGATGGCATTTCGCTTCTCTGACAGATAGGGCGCTTTCTTCCAGGGCCAGCACACATGAAAATCTATCCCTTGGTGTTACAGAACAACAGAAGATGTCAGATGCTTTTCTTCCCTTGAAGCTTTACTACTGTCATTACTGATTTTAATCCAAAGTGCTTCTTCCCTGGTAAGACAGGGATTAAACATGTAAGATCACTCCTCTTATTTCTACTCCTCTAGGCCCGTGTGGAAAACATCAAGGTGAAGCTTGAAATCCAAAACCTTGAAACTGTCTTGAAAGCCCAAGGAGAACTGTTAAAAGGTCAACGTTTTATGGACTTTGAGCACATGAAGAAAGAGAATCAGAAACTCAGTGAGAAGTTTGATGACCTCAGTGGTGAAATTCTGAAGCTCAAAAAGAAGGTATCTAACACAGTACAGATTCTCAGTCAGTTCAGGGAGAAACTGCAGTTTGTGGAAGCCGAGAACCAAGGCAGAAAAGCAGAACTGACAGACATTGAGACCCTCCTGTCGCAGAAGAGAGACTTCCTAACCAAAACAAAACAGGCCAGAGACAGACTACGGGTAAACAGTTTGAAATTGCAGCAGAAACGTGGGTTGCTTGGAAATGACATACTGCTTCAGGACTTTGAGGAAAAGGTGGATACCATAGAGTTGTTAAGTCAGCGATTGGAAACGCTGAAACATCACCACGCTGGTCTGATCCTTACATGTAGGGGAATTCAGAAAAAAATCAGGGAAGTCAATTCATTTTCACCTTGCTGAGGATGCCTGAGGAAGAGAAAGCATGGAAAAGATACGAACCTTAAATAAAAATATATTTAAAAAAAAAAAAAAGCAGAAGAAAACCAGTCAAAAGCCTACACTTCTAGAAAACCATCTCAGCATTCAGTCCTGTAAAGCCATGGCAATATTGTTTAAGCAGAGCACTCACCATACTCTAATTCAAATCTTGATTCTACCACCCCCTTTATGGTTCTTATAATTCAGTATCAACTTCATGTGTACAATAAACATACTTGCCTTCTAAGCACGTCCTACATTAAAAAGAACTATGGGTTAATTTTCATAGATGTGGCTGAGAACTGAATAGGGAAGCTTGCTGTGAATACCTAACATGACTTGCATACAGCCAATATATTACAGAAGCACTAAATCCCTCATTCTGTAGGTATAACTGGCTGCAAAGTTTGTCTTGATGGTGTACAAGAAAAGTTTACTACTTTAAAAATACACATAAATCTTATCACTCAAAACTAGAGTTTTTAATTTTTTTGGTCTTTCAGCTTTAGGGTGTACTCAGCCTTGTGCGTGACATGTTGTGGCGTGTGACAAGATACGGAGTAGTGTAAGCCCAGCATCATTTCAGTTCCCTCTGCACTGTTCAACTATATTGTGTGTGTCAGAATTCCACAAGAAAAATATTGAAGAAAAAGAAGAGAGAGAAACACAACTATACAGCTCACACAGCTCTAGTTACAGAAAGCAGCTTCCATTTTCAAAATAGTGCATTCTTCAAATTCCCACGTGGCCCATGAAAAACAGCAACTACAAGACTGATCTCCATCCTACAGCTCTTGCTGCTGCGAGGGTAGCATCATTTTTGACTAAGGCATGGGATGATGATGTCAAGAATATAGAAACATCTTAGGCCAGTAAAATAGTGGAGTTCTGACAGAGCATATTCTCATTCCTGAAAGAATTGCAACCTTGGTAGGCTCCTCACAGGCCATCACTAGCTGATGGCCAGCCCAGTTATTGAATAAATCCTACCTAGTTAACTGTTAATTTCCACACATTTCTACTTTGCTTACACAGACTAGCAATTTTTAGTCAGAATTAGGTATTGAAGGCCCAGACTTAAGTCTTCAAAGGCTGTGAATTGTGCAGGAAAGAAGCCACATTCCAGTGGGAAAGAGCAGGAGCGTAGCCTTTTGGCCTCCCACCACAGGTTGAAATTACATCCTGTGGGACCAGGGGTGCTAAGCTGTACTTGAGTTGCTGGTCCTAGTTCCAAAATAAGTTGCATATGTATTTAAACAAAGTACACAGGGCACTGAATATGCTTATACGGGGATAAAAGTAGATAAACATATAAAGATGTTTCTAGTAATGGCTTATACCTTTCTCTTTTAAATGAACTAGGTTTTCTGAATTTCCTGGCTCTTTAAAGGCCAAAACATAATTAAAGTGGTTATTACACTATTGAAAGCTTACATCTGTTTCTTTTGTCATAGTGAAATGGCAGTCTTCAAAGAGATCAACGATTTCTTAGTCTTAGTGCAACCATGCAGGAGCAATTTGGTTATATTCTTCTAAGGTCCTTACAGTTTTGCAGAACTATTACACAACCAGAATGAAACACTGCACGCTCTTGGTCTACAAAGAACTGCAGTACTCCATAACTTCGGTAGCTCACAACCTCTCTTCATGAAGACAGATTACACAACTAGTAACCTGTCACAAAACACCAGTAAATCTACCTCTATCTGTTGCTGGACAGTAAAAGGAAACAAGTGTAACTGCCAACCACTTATCATGAAAAAAAGACATTATAAATCAGGACCTTTCACCGTAAGCCTTGTCACCAAACATGAGCTTTTCCCTTGCTGAAAGAGTGGTTATGGCACGAGTAGCCTCTTAGCGTTCTACTAAACTGTTCTCACAAATAATAGTGGATGATTAGCAGTCATCTGCCTAAGGGAAGTAACTCATACCTATTTTGACTTCCACTTACAGATTCCTGCCAGGAAAAGTCTTAGACTTCTTGCTGCTTTTTGCTTAAGAGAAGTAAACCTTCCCTTAACTTCTTAAACAGTATTAAGCAACAAATCTACACAGGTAAAGGGAGTGAGAAGCAGGTCAAGTAAATCTTGGATGCTTTTCACTGCTGCATGTTTGACATCTGGAAAAGACAAGAATTTAAGGTGCAAATGAAACTGACAGTACATTCCGTGTCCCTGAGCTCTGAAACATTTCTACTGAAGTATACCACTAAGACATTTGCTTAATCCTCGCACTCTGACTCCAGGATTTTTTTCTTAGTGCTGAGCTGTTGAGATAACCAGCTGCTATGCTGGCCTTCCAAAGCACCCCAAAGATATAAAGGTCAAAGATTCCTCCATTTTCCTCCCAAAAACATAGGAGGACAATCTGTCAGGAAGCAGTCAAGATAAATGTCTTTTTATCTACTCATTTCAGTATTGTCTTCAGGCAGATTGGAATTAGTACTGGGGAAACAGGCAACAAAAAGTAAATCTAGTTTTAAACAATTTTATGCAACTCCTGTAATATATCTAATATAAAGCTCTACCAGTATCCAAGTTGTTACAGGCTTTTATAAAGTGATTTTGATGTTACGTTCTAATCCAGCAAACCAAACAGTAAGACACTTCAGTACACGGCAGTGAGAGGTCTTTACCGGAGAAAACTAGAACACTGGCAGCCAAGTCTTTGACTACATCCCCCATGCAGGCTTGTTGCACAGGTAGTCTCCTCTCCCCAGCTCGTATCTAAGTTCTGTTTTTATTTGGTGCTTTAACCCCTTTTCAGTTAATTAAGGGATGGGAAGCTTCTCTAATCTCTGAAGTTACACTTAACGTAAGAATTAAAATGATACTGCCTTAAGTTGAGCACAAAAGTGTCTTGTGATTATGAAACGTAACACAAACGATGATCTCTTCTTTTAAAACAAAGTATAAGATCAGCATTATAAATTCAAGCATTTCTGAGTTACACATATCACTCAAATATCTCAGTACACAGTATTTAATCTTTCATAATACATTTATCCAATCTCAGACCTAGTCCAGAGAACGACATATAAAATGGATTAAACCATGGACACCAGAAGGATCAAATCTTCTAAATGTCTCATGTAATAAAACCAGGTATTTTAGCATGACATCTTCGGAAGTGTCACCAAAAAGTCTTCCACCTGCAACACTTGAATGTCCCATAATCCTGATACTGGACAGAAAAAAACTGGTAAAGAAGCCTGTGAAGAAATAGATACTTGAACTTCTAATTTCTGAATTACACTGACAATAAGTGATTAAGATAACTTTACATGACTTTATTTAATAAAACCATATATTTACAGTTGAAAAAAGTTCCAGTTTGATACACATATCTAAACAAAACAACCTGTTAACTACATAAAAACAATTTAAACATGATATACAGGGGATGTATCAACAGTTCTCTACATCTCATTCTAGTTTTTAAAACATTCAAAAATAAGCTGTTGTAAGGTACCTTTTCAAACAAAATTCTTTACTAAATGAAACACGTTAATGATTGATTGCAGACTGAAGTTGCAAAACAGCTTTACAATAAAGTGCAGGTTGTACAGAATTCCAAACCTGGTTGAAGTTTTCTGGTTTCTCTGATCTGCTGCATGTACAGTGACAGTTGCAGACTTCCGACGTATTGCAGCATTTTTATTTTTCCTTAAACCCATGAAGAAAAGAAAAAAGTTTGCTTTGATGGGGACACTTGTTCAGTGAGAGAAAATCTCATGCATCATGTTACAGATACCCTCAAGCACCTGAACAATAAAATTAAGTTGTCAAAATCTTTTATGCAATCCCTGAATTTATTACAGAAACCTTCCTTAATTATTAAGAGATTTGGTATGCCACGAGAAACTTAAAAAGCTCTGTGGCAAGTAATTCTATGCCATTACAACTCATCTCTGTTTTTATCAAAATTCAAGCATTATTTTCAAATCAAGTTACTGAGAAGTTGAAACAATTGCATCTTTAGGCAGGTGATTTTTTTTTCAAATGCATTTTGTTTGAAAACAAACTGTGCAAAGCTCCTTATTGCATTGCTTTTTTTCATTAAAGAACATACCTTATATACACAAAGAAATCATTTAGAAAATATATACATCTTCTACGAACAGAAAGATCAAATCACAGAACAAAATAATTACATTTGCAAGTAACAAACAGTGCACAAGTGTTGCAGCAGGCCTTTTCCCACAACTATGCCCATTTTCACTGTTACATTCATCATGTTATTAAGAAAAAAAGGAGAACAGGCTGTAGATGGCTAAAACAGATACCTAGTGGCTCAAGAAGGTATTCTAACCAGACAAGTGAGCCATACTTATAGACAACTTGGTTTAAACAGAAATACACACCTAGTTACAATGAAGATTTAAATCACAAAGCCAGTTACAGTACCACCTAAAAAAATGTATACTGAGCAAAAAGTTGTCTCCATGTGTAATAAATCATCTAAAAGCATAGTGCAAACGTTTCAGATGTTAGGCCTTTCATACCCTTCATGAAAAGGCATATTTGTTGCAGTAATAGAAAAAGTAGTATTAAAAAAACACTTACTGACCTTCCAGCTTTCTATTGCACTTCAAAGCAATGTACCATACAAATACCAGTCTTTAAAGGACCACAACTATACAAACTCTGGGAGAATTAACATATTTTCATGTCAACACCCTGATGTCTGTTTTCAGTAAGTGATGACCTAGAAGAAGTCCTCTGGAGAAATTAAGATGGCCAACAAAAACCACACATCTGTTACACCAGGTACACAAAGTGGACTGGAAAAAAGGCCAATGAGGTAACTGACTTGCAAGCTGCATTTGTATTACATATATTCCAAAGTGATTACGAGTCTTCAAACACTTACCAAGAAACCTTGCTTTCGGTCTTTGTAATATTACAGTCAAAGTATCACTCACAGAAGCAATGTTTGTACTGAACGACAGTATTTTGATTATGTCCCACAGTCTTTACGCTGTATGTTGAGTTGAGCAGTGTGCAACTATTATTCTCATTTTTTATTCAGACAATGCCAAAATGATCAGCATAAAACAGACTGAAAAGCACTGGAAAGCCTATGGCCATATAGCTAGAGGATTTAGTAATTCCTGTTTATAGTTAACACAAATATTGCTTCAGTTAGTTTCCCTTTTCAATGGTAGTAATTATTTGTAAAATAGATTTTACACTATACAATAAACATACTTGTAAATCAGAGGCACTCATGATTTACAGTTCAACATTCATCTGAATGCAGAGGGAATCTAAGCTGTGTAACAACTGAGCAACTGCTGTTTGCTCTCTCTGTAACCTGCTCACATGTGTTAGAGGCTAGATTAAACGCTAGGAAATAACAGCCTGTACTTGTCCTGACAGTATTTGTCTGGCACACTCCCCAGTAAACCTCTTCTACACATCACTACATTAAGTTCAGCTCATATACGTTGTTCCACTGCGGAAGCAGCAGCTTCAAGAGTTCCCCCATAAGCTTTTCCTTTCAGCAGCAATATTTGCTTATGTAACTTCTCCCCTGTGCCCTTCCTCCTCAGTTTTGCCAGCAAGCAGAGCTGGGTTTGAAGTAACTATAAAAATTACTTTTAACCATCTCTCATTTCATCTGCTCAGCCCATAGTTTTATCAGCACAATTAGATGGCACAGGAAGAAGTAGGTGGTAGGCAAGAACACCCTCAAACAGCACTGCCCCAGAAGAGGGAGACATGGAAGCATACATTTAGTAGGCTATAACCCCCTGTTTAAACAGAGGAAAGAGAGTACAACTGGGAGATAATGCCAGCTTAACACTAGACCCACCCCTGCTGAGTTTGGAATCTAGACGGATTGATGGAACTTTTTCCATGTGCATCCAGATTGGAACATGGATTTCCAAGGCATTCTGAAGAATAATTAGTTTTACACTGCTAGTGTGACTTCTCTTCCAAGTTTACTTTCTTAACTTTTTTTTCTTAAGGAATGGAATGTAGTTCTATGTCTGTGTGATTTCTTTGGTAAATGGGACCTACAGCCTATAAAACAAGAAGCATTTCTAAAGAAATGGTCCTTACATCATTTAAGTATAAATTCCAGCACCAGTTATTTAAAATCCAGATCCAACTACTGTTATGGGTATGGGAAATATATCCTGCCTAAGAACAAAACTGGGGAATAGCTTTCAAAGCAACCAACATTGCTGAATGCCTAGTATTTTAAAACATCAATGAAAAAAACACAGAAACTTTAATATTGTTTAAGTTTTACTGCCCTTATCAGACGTATGAATGTGTATCGCTGTCCACAGCAAATGCTCACTCCACTAAAAGTTTAAGGCTAAGCCTAGGTTTCACTTATAAATGTTTTATCCCCCTATTTCCTTTCCTTCTTTTTTTCCTTCCCTCCTTTTCCTCCTCCTCTCTCCCCTTTAAGGCTATCCTACTACTGAAAAAAACTCTGAAAGAACACTTTGATTTGCAGGCTCATACATATCAAAACAGTACTCAATACTTATGCCACTTTAGATCTTTTCCTGTGAGTTACTGGAGGCAGCCAGAGTTAACGTTTCAGTGAAGGACTTCCTTTTTCCATTTCCCGGTTATCTTTCTGCAGAGCAGCCAGTATCTAGACATTTCAAGGAATGAGAGAGAAAAAAGTATTAGATTTAAAAAGGGACCAAATAAATCACTGTCCAAAGAATTTCCTATTTCATTACCTCTGAGCAATACTATTTTAACTATTAAATATAGTTAGGTTCTCTAAATTGACAGCCTCTCCTCTGAAGGTCCTAAGTCCTTGTGGCACGGTAAATACGAATGGATTTAACAAAGGTTTAAGCTCAATCTCTCCCCAACACACGCACACTCTTGAAGCCTGGATATGAGATTCTTACCCAGATTACACAAGTCTAGCACTATTAAAAGAAGCTGCCTGAGGGGAAGTTATAATTCTCAGGATAAATGAACTGTCTAAAACCACAGCACGTGAGCAGCTTGTTTAGAATTACCACAGCACTGACTGGTGCTTGCCTAGAGCACGCTGCTGTCACCAGATCTGTTTACATGATCTTCTGAAGTAAAAAAAGATCAGCATTTGCATTCAGATCAAAAACTTGTATTCCCCATTAGATGATGCACAATTTTGGTTTGTTAGCCCTCATGACGTGTAGATGGCACAGTGATACCCAGTTTCTCATGCTCCTTAAGCAGTATGCGCTCCCTGCCCTCTGGTTACTCTCCAGTGACGTACAGCAGCATCCCCAGAAACCACCCAGGAACTGAATGCATTTAGGGACATTTCCTCTCAAAGAACCGCAGCTACAGGTAAGCAACTCTGACCAATTTTAAACAAACTCCTGCACCATCAGAACTAACAAGATGTGAGTCTAAATCACTCATAGGGCAATCACATAATACTGCCTATATTTCAGAGCAAAAACATCCACGCTGTTGCAACAAGAGCGTTCAATACAGGTATGAACAGAGCTGCTGCTGGCTGGCTGTTCAACAGTTTCTAGACCTGGAGAGATTTCAGCAAGGTCCTGTTCAAAGACATTCAGAATAAATCAACAGCTACTCATTCAAATGAGCTTATGAGACTTTCAAATGCCATAGTAACAAGGTTGTTCATGGAAAAAAGTTAGCCTTTTTAAGGAACCTGAGAATGACACCAAAATACTGATCCAGAAAGGCATTTTACGTAGACCTTAAGCCAGCTAACAGTGAGTTTGGGTTCCTTAGTTATTTGGAAAACTTGATGGAGTTAAGATTTGAAGCATATAGGTTCCAGAAATACTAAGCCAGTAGCCCAATCTATTTCTCCACTGTTGATGACAAAGCAGTGAGTGTAACAACTACCACTCACATTTATGACTACGGCTGTATTGGCACAAGAACCTGGAGTTCTTTGTTGGTAATTCCAGAAGCAAAACAGAACTTGCAGACTTCCTGTTGTTACCAGAAGTGCCACGATCATAATTTAGCAGGTCTCTTTCAGTCTTTAGTGTCCTGATCACACTGTTAAAATGAACAAGGGAAAACAGAGTGAAATGGAAAACACCACCAACCTGTCTGTTGAGGGAACCAGGATTAATAAGCAGCCTGTAACATTTTAAATGAGGTCCTACATACATCATCTCTAGATAACATCATCCCAGAACGTGACCCACAAGATACCAACATCCTAATTACCATAGTACAGCAAGGTGAATGGTTCATTGTTTTTCTGAGTACCACGTACACCTACTGCTGAGATGCGAATCTGAAATTGACTTTTCAGTTCTATACAGTCAAATACACTCCTACAAAGAAGCAGCAGCTCAAGCTATGCTGCTTGCTTAAGCAGGACAGTTACTGTAACCAAACAAGATCACACTACAGATGGGACAAAGCCCACTTTTCTAAGCTCAAGAGCATTTGGCATCCTCTGGAAACTAGTGCCCCTTAGTCAGCCAGTCAACACAGGAGTTTACCTCCAAAGTGGTGCATCCATCACACTTGACATACATTTTGCTAATTTGAAAACGTATTTCTCCACAAAAAACAAATGGATACTACAGCAAAGTATCTAACTTCTACCGCAATAGTCACATTCAAAAATAACTATCTAGCTAGGTAGCACAGCAACTGCAGCAGGAATTCTCAAACATACTGTGTTACTGTGCGGGTGCATTTTGCCACAGGCACCAGCACTGCCAAATACTACTTCTCCACACTACTGCTATGAGTCCGCCTGTGCAGCCAAGTCACACACTACCAAAAGCCTAGAAAAGCAAAGTCCAGGCTTCTGAGCCCAAACTCATCCTGGTGAACTTTAAAGACCGAAGAAAGGTAAGAGGCCACCACAGTCAGCATTTTTGTACAAGAAAAAATCCCATATCCTCTTTTTCTCGGTACTGATTCTAGGTCAGTACCAATAGTGGCACCTCAGCAAAGTCCCAGTATGTACAGGATACAAGTATGTACAGGACACAGCTCCTACCCACTTCTGGCTTGGAAAAGGATGGCAGGCTAGAAGGTGAAGAGGCCTTCCTGATAGAAACTTAATAATAGAATTACCTGGTGAAGAAAGCCAGCTGGTACAGAAGTCAACAAGGTAAGATGTCAGCCAATACCCACCCTACAGTGAGCTAACTCTGTTTGAGATCTATTTGTTCCACAGTTCAACAGCAATTTTTCTTCAGTTTGCCACAGCAAGCAAAAATGATCTGGACAATTTCAGTGTAGTCAGAATGAAGCTGATGAGACTGAGGAAGACTGCTAGGGCTAAACTACTTTGATGTCCTTGACCTGTTGTGACAATCACCACTAAACCTTTACAATTATCACAGACTGAAAACCACCGGCTGAAAACAGACTGAAAGCCTGTAACTTGGGGGTACTTGGCAGAATAGAACTCCTCTCTCCCCTTCTCCGCAAAGATCTGAAGCAGCAGTAGGCTGACAACTTATTTGGTATGTGATGGTCATCCACACAGGACATGTTCAAAGAAAGTGAACCATCTGAACAAGGAATGAGAGGAGGAGGTTACTTGTAGAGACATTGCTGGCTGAAAAATGTTCTTAAGGACAGAAACAAAGCTGGATCTCTATTAGTAATTTGTGATCAAGACCAGAAGATAAATGTAAAAAGATGTGAGGAAGCCTGTGTCACAGAGGAAATGCTAGCAGTGGTCTGTTCTCAGCTGGGCACCAGGCCATGCTGCCCCTTACACACAAGGTAAGGCTCAGAACGCTACAACCCGTTCCTATGGTGAAAGGTTACAAATTCTCATCTCAAACAGCAAGTTGGTGGTACCCCCCATCTACGGGCAGACCATTACTCCAGGAAAGAACCATAAGCTCCCATTCACAGCTGCATTGCCACAACCACCAAGTTTAACATCACCTTTCAGTTTCCCTGCAAAAAAGAATTTGGATAAACTGGGCAGAACTCTGATATAGCAAGACTCATGAAACAGGCTGTACTATTGCTTTGAAACAATGAAAAAAAAGTTTCCCCTCCAAATGCTATGGAGTGCACTTGACCTAACTTTCCAGCATGAATGGCTGTTAAAGCCACATAGCAATTTCCGTATTCAGACAACACACTTCCATCTTTTTTCTTTAAATTGAAATTTAATTGGGAATTGCAGTGATGAGACAGCAATTTTTTTTTGAAATAAAACTTCAGGGCCAAATTTCATTGAAGAAATCAGAGATGCAGTCACTTCTTTGCAGACCAAAACTTCGCAAACTAGAACCTCAAGGATATTAAGGTAATTAATGTGTAATGATACTGTCCTGACCAATTGTCATCTTCTCCCAAAGAGTGAATTTCTGCTTTTATATATCAAGCTGTAATGTCGGTAGTAGTTTTTGTAATGAAAAATTACAAAAACCTGTATGATACTTCATCATCTCCACCCAACACTTCCATTCTGAATGTGGACTGAAGTCTCCCTTTCCAGGGGAGAAAAAAGCTCAGGCAATCCACTAACCTGAATGTTAATACTAAACACACAGAGTGAGCTACGCAGTCCTACCTACCCGTAAAATCAAACACTGGGTCTGCTAAAACATTCTCCCAGACATTGCCAAACCCCATTCTTCATGAGTTACTTTCATCTGGTAATCAAAGGTCAATATCCACTTTACCTGAGCCCACTTTTTGTTTCTACTTTGCATCTGAATGGCAGCAATAGATGTGAAAAATTCTTCCGAAGGTAAGTCCTCTGGCAGTTTTGTTAAAAACTGGGCTATATGAATGAAGTCCATTTTGGTCAAAATATCTTCAAAAAGTTTTAATATTCCCAGGGCTGTACGGAATAAGAACTCTTCTCCATCACGGCAGAACACATCCCAGATACGACACGCCAAGTCTAGTGGTAAAGATTTGCTGTACAACGTGAAAATCCTGAAAAACAGAGTAAAATTTTCAAAGTTATTGCACAAGAAAAATATCTCTGATATAGAAGTACACAGGCTGCTCATTAGTAAGTCCTGAGGCTTCTCAAATATGCATACCTGAATGTTCCCTTTGTATTTCAGAGGTACTTCTATTAGTTGCATAGCAATACGTGACAAAATAAACTTGTACTATACTAGTACAACAGTTAAGGCATTTCACCACCAGCCTGGGTTTCCAGGCTCAGTTCTTTTGGATCACACCAGAAGAAAAATATACATGGTTTTATGATAGGTATGCCCTGGCCACAAGAACAATCAAAGAAATATTTAATCATCACTTCAGAATTGAAGACGTGCAGTTTTAGCTGTGAGAACACAAAAAGCTTAAGAATCTTAAGACATACCGCAAAGGGAATTTTGCGAATTAGATGAAGGAGAAGTTGAAAATCACCACAGTGTTCAAGGTTGGATTCGCTGGCAAAGTAATAATAGCATGAGTTTTGTAGGAAAGATCAGCTTAGACTCTAGTGAGTTGAGAGAGATAGGCAAGATAACCAGAGAGAACGAGCAGGTAGCCGTGATAATACAGTGGCTCAGCATGCTTGAATAGATGCGATCCCCAAAGAGTAAAGGCAACAGCAGAAGCAACAATTTTCTCCCAGCTGCTGAAACGACATTTTTGGTAACTGCCAAGAGCATGCTTCCTCCTTCATCAGAACACTGACAGCTTTGCAGCAAGGAAGGCAAAGACACTCCCTTCCTACATTCAGTGCTTTGCTACAAGGTACATCAGTTTTCATTGCCCCTACCAATGTCAGAACGGAAAGTGAACACAATAAGATTTACTGGAAACATGTTACGGTATATAAGAGAAAAGAGCTAGAGTGATTTTTCTTCAGAATTTAGAAAGAGAACATTTCTCCACAGATGCACTGCATAAAAACATTTTCTGGCACTCTCTAAAACTGCAAATAATTCTATCTCCAGCAGAGGTCAGCAAAATCTTAGATTTAAATACAACCTTTCCATATCTTTTAACACAATTTTCAACTACGCTGAATCTAACAGTAGTTCTCTTGTGTTTAAGATTCCACACCCCCCTGCGTCCTCTCCATTTTTGTATTTAAGAAATTCTGGTTTACATAAAAAAATACAATGGAATGGATATATATATATGCATATATATGCAGGTATAGAATATGAATTAATACATTTTCCCAGCAAATTATATTAATCAAAGGTTTTCTGCAGTATTTTTTTACTGTCAAATTATTTGAGTGATGTGTCATCAAGTACAAAGCTTCTCTGAATCAGCACACTAGGAAAACAGGAAATATACTCATTTTACAAGCAGCAATGAGATTAATCCATTTGCACAAACTGAGATGACAAACTGCAGGTTTAGGATCCTGCACTATTTCACTTTATTCTGTTTTCACACCTCATTGCAATATTTTTATAACAAGTGAAAAAATCGTTAAAATTCTGT
>VXAL01012533.1:368228-392790 GCA_013399475.1 Chauna torquata
ATTCTGTTCTCCAAAAAGTTAAATTATAAATATAAAAGTGGTAGAGTCTGGGAAAAAAAAAAAAAACTACTGTTCCTATATATGTATTACATATAAACATATATGAATGTATAAGAATAGCATGATAAAAGCCCCATCTCTGGGTTACTGGCTCATCACGTGTTGAGTTACAGACTTTGTATAGTCACATCCCATATAAAAATGTCTCGCTACAGAATACTCACACGGCAGAACTATGACTTTTTGTCTGTACACACGCGTGCAGGAAACAGCAATAGGTTTTCCATTTAAAATGAACAGCGTAATAGGAAGCAATTCAACTGAATACTTTCCTGGTCACCAAGTGGCAGAAAAACACTCAGCTAGCAACTAGCCTTGATTAAACACAAGCAACAATGTCTATTTTTTTGCTCCGTTTTTACTCATAAAAGCTATTTTTCTGTCATGATTCAGACCTAACCTGAACAACCCATGTGTATTAAATCTGCAACTTAGCAGAAAATTAACTGTCAGAACAAATAGTCACATCTATTTATTAGAACACTACTTTTTGTAGGAAAAGATTTGCATAAAAAAGCTGTCACCTCAAATAAGGTATTTGAGGCTGATCTCTTCATAATTTGCAAGGAAGTGCAATTTGCAAGAAACTCACAGGGCAATTAACTTTCATTAACACCATCACGGAATTAAATGCATCAAGCCCTACGAATGGAGATTGGGCCCCCTAGAATAAGCAAAGATACAACAGTAGGAACCATTTCTGCTAAGAAATGGGTACAACATTTGCTCCCTTAAAACATCTCCTAGTGAAAGACACCATGAACTACTGCTCTGAAGCCCAGCTGAAATTTATTACAGCAATAAAGCAGCTGCAGCAGCACTAGCGCACTACTTGCACATGATCTGCCTGCACAGACTGCAGGATGATTTCTGCCTGCAGCTCTTCTTCAACTCACTAAAAGTCCAAGATGCAGACAACATAGTTAACGAGCAGAGAGATGTCCAGTGTAGAAGAAATGTAAATGCAGGCTTCTGGCTGCTATCTGTTTGGAACAGGAAAAAATAAGTACCAGGTAGATGCTCCTGCTCCTCCCAACCCTGCTTATGATGAAAGTGTACTTTGAGGTAGATGCTCAATATCCTGGCTGGTTTGCTACTCACAGGGAAAGCATATGACCATAATCTTATCAAGAAAGCACAGTTATCATTATAATCATAGGCTCTGTTTTAATTCCCCCCACACCTTTCACTTTTTTTTTTTTTTTCAATTAAAACATCTTCGTAAGATATTGTTAGTAACAGCGCTGAAGGCAGGTATGCCAGATTTTGGATCAACAACTCATGCACAACAACGCTGATGCGTATCAGATCGGATATATTCTAGTACCACACATTCTTGTGCCGTGTCTTTAACAGCACAAAAATATTTCTGCAACTTCTGATTTCAGTTGTGGCAACTGCTGAACTAATTCAGCTTTTAAACTTACCCTCAGAACCTCTCTGCTTTATCCTGGTACTACTTTTTAGTTGTTACATTTTTATCAATTTCAACTACATCTGCTCTGAGACAAAGGTTGCATCTTTATGTTTGTGCATTACTTCACTGTATAATGGCATTATATATATACATATTATTATATAATGAGAACTGTTCTCATTAGCACCTTTAGAGTTATTGGAGTAAGACTTAACAGTTTATTTAGTACAATTTTAAAATCATTACAAGAAAGTGGAAGCATTTAATTTGTTCCTTATAAGGGTAAGAAAAACTTCAACATTACGTATATATACGGCACTGATTGCAAGAGAGCAACTTCTTAACAAATTTGACTGCATTCTAAAATGTATCAGTACAAATACTGTGCTAGTTTCTGAGCAATTTCATCAAGTCAGAAGCTCCCCAAAAGCCCTGTCCTCTTGCCTAGGAGTACTACATGGCAATGCAGTATTTCACTTGATTTCACCCTAACCTGCAGTGACATAAGGATCAGAACACTGTAAATTGGGCTGAAGGCTAATTTTTTGGAGTCTGGTAACAACAACTCCAAATAAAAAAATTAGGATGTCATGAGAAACCTTTGGACAGAATTACAGGCAGGGCTTCTGACCCATTTTTTCTCTGAAAAGGAGGCATGCGTTTAGAGCATAATCTTTAGCTTCATTTCTGGGGGGTGGAGTGCTACTGGCATGGCATGGACTATGCTTTTCCTGATGTGACAGACAGCAAGCCTACAAAGGTTTCACTGGAAGTGCCCACTACAAACATCCGCACAAAGTGTCTCGGACCTTTATCATAACAAGCAAAGGACGTCAATAGAAAGTTGGTGTTCACAGAGCACAATCACGGTCAATGCAGTATTAAACAACCACTGATCAATCCATCAGTACAAACAAAGCCCTGGGCTGTAATTATTGCCAAAATCATTTTTTTTGAGTAGGAACGAAGAGGTATTTGTATAGTAGCAGCAGGCCATAAACAGACAGCATGAGTCCTTTGTAAATCCACATTCTGCTCTGCTCAGAAGAGCCTGTGGTTTAACAGCTGACAGTGCTGAGCGGCCCAAACTGGGCTATTCAGACACACTACTTCCTCTCTATTCTCTGTGAACCTTACTGCAAGTTGCTCTTTACAGCCCTCGTATGCTTGATTCCCTTTATATTCTTCAAAAAATAAAAATCAAAAGCTAGACAGGCTTTTACATTTTTACTAGGAGACAGAGCAGTTGGAATTTGAGCTTCAAGCACGTGGGTCCTTTTAAAAAGAGATGCTTTACTTGTGGCAGGTATCCACTGATAATCATTCTGCTATACCTTCCAATTAAATTCTTAAGTCCTTGATGTCCTCCCGCCACAGAAGACAGTGAACTGGCAGGTGAGCTGCACTCCCTAAGCCCTCTGCCAGCCCCAAGAAAACCCAAAGCAGCATTACATCACTTGCATAGCTGGTCCCATCTTTATGCATGGCATTGCTTTTCCTTGGAATGCATCCCTTCAGCAAATGATTCAGGCATAACAATTTTACTGCTGTTCCCTGCGGCACTGGTTACACGAAGCAGCACAAAGGAGACCAGTTGATTCCACTGTAATTGCAGCAGGAGCAGGAGGGTTTCCCAGCAACTGGTCTGCGTGGCACTGGCTACTGGAGTCCTCCCAGAGCTGGCACTAACTGAGATTTACTGCATACATGCCTGCACAGTAACCATGCCAGCCACCAGAATAGCAGCAGGCGTCCCCCTTTGGAGCTCAGGACAAACATGCATTTAAATAAAAGTAATGTTGCTAGAGCAAGGCCGTGTCACAGAGATTTTTACCTACAAGCAAAAGGTCTGTTTGAGAGAATTCACTGGGCGCAGAGTTACACAAGCAACACTATACCGTACTCTTCCTTGACTTGAAACAGAACTGAAACCTCATTTGTTTATTTCCAGAAACAGTTTTGTTTTTCACAGAGTGGTATCAGTACTACAGCAAATTCACTGTTAAACTGGCAGTCACTCAGGAGCCACGGGCAACATTATAAACAAAATTTTCCAAAGTCCTTTTTTTTTTTTTTTCCAAATAGTTGCTCACTTGCAAGAACACAGACTCACTCAATTTTCCCTTACATCCTTCCTATATTACTTCCTGCTAGTTCCCTACTAATTATAATGGAAGGGCAGCAGATATAAACTCCAATTCTCTTTAAAAGTTTCCAGTGGACATCAAAAAAAAAAAATCTGCTTCCTGTGGGATCAAAGGATTTTGAAAAAGTATATATATAATGTACAGACACATATATATGTATAAATACATATATACACATACTCACACATATACCAACCCCACTGTCTAACAAAACTAAAGATGTGGTGGGACAAGCTGCCTAGCTCAAGACAAAGGTGAAAAAATTTAATATAGGATTGGGCAGGACTACTGCAACTAGTCCCCATTCCTGAGGTTTAATATAATTTCAACATCTTTCCTCTTATCATTGGACATACCAGCCACTGCCCTCTTCCTTTACTTCTATCATATTCCAGCATTTTTTTCGTATTTTCCTGCTGTGCATTAAAGAAATCCAGTTCAGTTTAATATTCTCAGCCTTCAACCATAAAAAACCTTCCATGAGCATTTATAAATGTTGAGAGAAATGAGCCTATCTACCACACTCCCCCTCACTCCCCTACTCACGTTGCATTAAAATTTAATCCCAGTGTAACAGCAAAGTCAAACAAAACCCATGCAACAGTATTCTCTGTGCAAGAGGCATACGCAAATGAAGGAACTCAAGTAAAAGTAGCAGGAAGCCTGTATGGAGGAACAACAAGCTCCTGACTAAAGCATACAAGAGGTAGAAGGAGGGGCAGGCAACCCTGCAGGAATACAGAGACTGTCTGAGCATGCAAGCAAGAGGTTAGGAAAGTCAAAGACCATCTGGAGTTGAATCTGGCTGTGGATATTAAGGACAAGAAGAAGGGCTCTGTGCAGGTACATCAGCAGAAAAAAGACTAGGGAAAAGAGGGGCCTGCTGCTGAATGGGGCAGGGAACCTGGTGACATGGTACACGCAGAATGCCGTGCTACTCTCTGCCTTCTTCATCTCAGTCTTTACTGAGAAGACTTGCCTTCAGGAATCCCAGGTCCTTCAGACACCAGTGGGAAAGTCTGGAGCAAGGAAACCTTGCCCTGGGTGGCGGAGGATCAGGTTAGGGAACATTTGAACAAACTGGGCACATAAGTGCATGGGACCTAATGAGAAATACCGATGAGTGCTGAGGAAGCTGTCTGGTATCATTGTGAGGCCACTCTCAATTATTCTGGAAAGACCATGCTACTGGGAATTTTATCTTTTACTGAAGGTATTTAGACAAACACTTGACAACAGAAGAAGCTGTCAACAATTTAAAGGCAAACCAGCTTTCACAAAAAAAGATTTCATATCATCCTGAAACTGATAATAAAGTCTTGCTTGCTGAGGAGAGACATTTTAACCGTCTCCAAACCAAAGCCTGATAGGCACAAATGCAAATACTCAATCTGGAGTACCTTATATGATGCTGAAATCTGACAGGTCTGCAAATAAGACCCATGTCTTCTTTTCAACTATAAGGAAAAGGGTTACGATCACACTAAATCTTAATAAAAAAAAAAAAAGAGGGAGGGGCAATTTCATCAAATAAAAAGATTGTAACTATTTGTCTGCTAAGTGGAACAGCTGTAGTAATTAAAAACATGCTAAGGCCTTTTTATGGACTGTGACAAGATCCGTTTTTAAACAACATGTGCAGGGATCCTCTAAACAGGATCTGAGACCACCTAATGGATGACTATAATGCTGCCCAAGAGTCATATAGTTCATCCTTCCAGTGGTGCTTGCTTTTTTTTTTTTTTTTTCCTCTAACTTCTAGCTTTTTGTTGTATGGACAAAAACACTGTGCTTTAACTACTGTTTTCCTGTTCCGTGCAGGAGGATGTACTATACATTTCAAATGCAATACTAACAATGCTGTCTGGATACACACCCCAGTCTACACCTGCACTGCAAGTAGAAAATCTAACAGATTTTCACAGAATCACAGGATGGCGGAGGTTGGAAGGGACCTCTGGAGGCCATCTGGTCCAACCCCTCTGCTCAAGCAGGGACACCTAGAGCACATTGCCCAGGACCACGTCCAAGGGGCTTTTGAAGATCTACAAGGAGGGACACTCCACAACTTCTCCGGGCAACCTGTGCCAGTGCTCAGTCACCCACACAGTAAAGTGTTTCCTGATGTTCAGAGAGAACCTCTTGTGTTGCAGTTTGTGCCTCTAGTCCTGGCACTAGGCACCACTGAAAAGAGCCTGGCTCCGTCTTCTTTGCATCCTCCCTTCAGGTATTTTCCTCAGAAGATGAATCCAAGTATGTCCTAAATACGGATAAACGCTGCTATACAGCTATATATCAAAAGAAGTTTCAAACTCAATGGAAGTACAGTAATAAAGGTTAGGCAAATGTTAAACATATCACAGAAATCTGTGGGAATGATTTGGATTGACAAATTCAATTACTGAACACAAGATAAAGCTTTTGCCTTAACTAAAGAATACTAAAATAGCTAAGAGCACTCCAGCTCATGTCAAGAATATAGCCATGGAGCTATAAGCTAGTATGCATATTAGTAATTATACTTTCAGTGTCTTACCAATCAATAAGATAGATATCTGGAGTTAAGTTATTTTTTTTGAAGTGAGCAAATAGCTTTGGCAGATTTTCTTCAAAGAATACCTCAAATGCAGCAAAATAAGTCAACATCTGCGAAAACAATGGGGAGAAAAAAGAAGTTAGCTCTATTATTAATAGGCTTAAACATATTATCTGTTGTTGGATTAATGTTCTTCAAAAATAGGATCACATGAATTACATGATACAATACAGAGCACAACATTTACATAACAGACAGCATCTGCAAGCACACAGTAAGATCCATTCTATATACTGTTCTCATATTAAGCAATATAATTATTGTTTTGGGTCTTGGCCAGCTTCCTTTAGAAAGAAAAATATCAGCAGAAGACAAGCTATTTGCTGATTACTCAAAATTACTACAACAACAGAATGGTGCTTTATGTTTGTGGCAGTAACCTAATATTACACTGAATAAAATCCAAGACCCAATGGACTATAAAATGAAATACGAAACTAAAATAATTTAATAGTCCACAGCAAAAGTGAAGAGTCCATTTGGCTCCCATTGTAAATCATATTCTAATACCAAAGCTTCTATTGTATAACATGTTTTAAAATGAGATAATAGTCATTCCTATTGCGGGTGGGCAGGGAGAAAGCTCACATAGAAAAGCTGAAGATCAGGACAAAACACCTACGCAAAAGAAAGAGATTCCAACTTCCATCTGATACCTTATCCCCTTAACTGTACTGCTTTTAACATGAAGACTTTCATGTTATTTTAAGATTTGAATATTTCATAACAGAGGGCACAGAAAAAGAAAATATTCCTATCCAACTAAGAGCTAAAAAGAAAAGGCTTTTTAGCTTTTCCACTCCAATCCTCTTAATAGTGCAGGAAGAAAAATTTAACAAAGTCCTTGAATGACTCAGTATTTTTAATTGCAATCTCCTCATTAAAGCAATAAAGAATGGTTGTGATTTCTTTGAAGTATGAGTTGTACCAGCATGCTTATCCCCAAAACACCATGACAGTAAAACAGGAGCCTTTTGTGTGAAATCTTTTAAAGGATGACAGATGCTTCCTGGTTTTTTCATGTCCTTACAGAAATTTTTTCCTGTTTCATCTGAATGTAGTGACAAATAGTAGACTACCTTCATTAATAGCAGCAAATAAAAAATTGAGCCTGGTAGTCAGTGAGAGTATAAGGCTTACAAGCCAATCAGAGATGGCCACGCTACAGAAATAGCCATACAAAGTTATGTAAAATCTCCAAACTACCAGTTACTGAGAAAGAGCTTCATGGTAAACATGAAACCAGAAACCTAGAAACCCACTTTAGAGAACTGTACAACCGAAACAACTTCCCAATGTGTATTTTTAAATCCATGAAATCCAAGCATCACGTGAGATTGGTAAGCATAAAGAAGGAAGCAGGTAATGCATCCTACTTCCAAAATGATCTGTTTCCATGCCAACACCACAATAAAAGAGTTCTACTAAAGCATTTCAGAAATACTTTAGAGCAGGAATTTTTACACATAACTGCTACAAACCACATCTGTTGATAGTAATGCAGGCAGCTCCATTAGAAATGCAATTGCACGTATTTATCTTGATCGAATCAACATACAGTTAAGACATTTACTTAGTGGTAATTAAAAAAAATCTAGTTTAATAAAACTGTAACCAACAAAGGAAATAAAGAGAGAACCGAACAAATTACTGTAATTTCCACAAGTTACTCTTAAATAAATTTAAAAAGTAAAACCAATACAAGACAAATTAGCATTTGATTATTAAGCTGTAAAACTGACACAAGAAGTTAAGGATACACAGCAGATCAGTATATTAACCACAGGAAGACAAAACCGTCTCACTTTGTCTCACCACTAGGTACCAAGTTTTCCTTGCGGTGTGAATCATGGCTTTGTAATTTCACACTATGTTAATATTCTTTCATGTAGCACCACCTCTACTGTTCTGTAAGCATCCTTCTATCAAGTAGCCTCTACTTATCTAAGCTAACAACACTAAAGGGCACAATCCAAGAGGACACCAAGAAACACCATTTTGGCTAATAAACGTCTTATTCTAGCAAATTTAGTTCTGAAACCATCTTCAGAAGGAACTGTATTTACACACTGAATGCATGAGCGTGTCCTCCTTACTCAAACAGTAGTAATGGTGATGACTGATACTGCTTGTAGCAATGCAGTCTGAGCTGCTGAACATCTCCCCACAGGCATTTACAACTGACGAGATTCAGAAGCTGTAACAACGAATTACGTACTGGTTTTCCAGCAGGAAATTCTGATAGGATCCCTAGCGTCCTACTGTCTAAGCAATGCAAGTGATTATTGTTGATGTCATCCATTCCCCTGCTTTATTTCTCCCATTTGAACTCTTGAGAAGTTGATCCTATTTTTATAGTGTTAATAGGCAAATAAGTGAGAAGGAAATACAGAATGACATTTATTTTTTGAAAAATACTTTAAGAATAAATTAAAAATGTATTTCAGGAGACAAGTCTTATTTTGTTGTGGTACACAAGTGTATATGCTACAAGCAATTTCAGACAATCAAGAGAGAATCAGGCACCCAACTTTCAGTGAACACTGAAGGGGGGGGGTCTGCTCATCTGACTCCCTCATGCCATCTTTAAAACACAACTGCTACAGAGTAAGAGATGGGAAATCTGGTTCTTCCGGCAACAGCCTATTTTTAGCAATGTATTACTTTGGGATAAAAAGCACCTTCAAACCACTTCTTCTAAGTCTGTTAAGCTGATTTCAGCTTTCAACTACAGTGCTCAAATTTAAAAGCACCTACAATAATATTCTCATAGCTATTCTCTGAGCATCATAAAATACTCAGCAGCTGAACAACTTCATTCAATTGCCTGTTCAAAAGCTTGGTGGGGTGGTTTTTGTTGCAGTTTTTTGTTGTTGTTGTTGAGGGGGTGCACATGTGTGCCTGTGTTTTCTTTTTTTAAAAAAAAAAAAAAAAAACTTTACCTACACATATCTACAACATGCAGACTACAGTTTTATTGCATACTTACAAGGCCATGGTCCACACGGAAAAACGCCATCTGACAGGGTTTATTTAAAAGGTTAGAAAAAGCAATGAAGGCATCTGCAGTATCCAAGTTCAAGATCAATACTGCTGCTATGAATGACATGCCCTGTACCTGAAGAAAGGAGAAGTGTTACCATTTAGCAAGAAGTGCATTATTTCACGAACACTGCCTCATTCTGTCCTTGCAATCACTAGCGTTTAATGCACTCAGTGAGCTGCTGAATTTTGCAGAACTTTCAGAAAGGGAGGATTTTTTAACCCACATAACCACTTAGTATTGAATAGTCGGATCATGGAAGCTAATGATCCCCATGTTGCCTCTTTTAGAAACTCCAAGTAAAATTCCTAAGAAAGGCCAGGATGACAGCACTTTCAAATACGCAGAATAAAGATTTTTTCTGAAGAACACAATGAAGATTTTTTTCTGATCCCTCTTTTCTCACAGGGATGGGGCTAGGACAGCAGAGACTGAACCTGCTCCTTTTTCTATCAGTAACCTGGCAGTTAAGGAGAGTTGCAATGGCTCATTTGACAAGCAGCAGCATTTTAAAATTAAGCACATTTTATTTACCACAAGCACATGATATTGTTGCATTTTTCCACAAAATGTGCTATGGAATCGACGCTGAATCTAGCCAATGCTCGCTCGCTCAAATGGTGTAGTGCTGCCATCACTGTGTCACATGGACCAAGGTGTGACAGCCCTTCCTGCAAACCTGAGGAACAAGCTCCTTCCAGACATAACAGGTTCCATGCCAAATGAAGCACACCACCTGATCCGCCCTTCTTCTAGTCTCCTAGTCACGTTCAGCAGATTTTGCTGAGTAGCCAGTGCTACTCACAGAACAGGAACGGCATCTTTCTACATTTGCCTTCTATAAAACAACTGCTCCCAAATCAAGAACAAGCTCTGCTCTGTTTTTGTTTTCTTTTTCTCCCCCAGACTAAATAAAGTATCTGGAATCTACTCAGTCCTTTCATAATCACTACTTTGAATACTTTGAGGGAGCTCATGTAGCCTCGATGGATGTTCCTTTATAGACTGTTCCAGAAGCTCACAATGCTAAGGCACAGCACGGAAATGCATATCAAGAGGAGTAAGAAACAATTCAACGGAACAGCCTCAGTAACACTGCCATTAAGAACAGTATGTACTTCAAAGGACCAATTTAACTACATCTTCTCTTTCAACTCCAACTTTCAAGCACTAAAAATATGTATTTTTGAGTTTTCAAATGACTTCACTTGTTAAAAAGCTTAAATTTAGCAACAGAACCAGTATATATGACACACACCTCCCAAGCATGTATTGGAACATAAGCACACAGAAACCCCATAATTATTCACAAAATAATTTAACACTGGTCTACGAAGGACTGATTAACACAATCCTCCCTCTCCTTCACTCTCCCTCCCCACCCCAGATGAAAAAACGTTTCACTTACATAGCCTACATCAGGTCTGTAACAAGTATAGGCTCCCAAAATACAGTGCAACGTGTCATGGTAAGGACCACCCTATAATTAAAGAAAAACAGGACAACACATCTGAGTATACAACAAACATGTTCAAAACCCTTCAATGCTATAGACAGTATCTACTACTTCTGATTAAAGCCATGTTGTTTCCCTATGCAGTTCTGAACACCACCAACTCCTTCAAAAAAATCTTTAGCTTTAAAAGCAGGAAACAGCTAGCTGTCTATGCCACATTACAGATGTATACAGTTCATTCAATACATCAGTCACATATTAAGTTCTTATACAAGAGGAATGTAAGCCTAAGAGATTCAGTATAGCCTAGCAGCATTTTGACAATCGTGCCAAGAAAGCAGAACACTAATGAGAACTACTTAATTGTCTATTAGACTAGAGGCAGAATGCAATCATGAAGAGAATAGCTAAAACAACAATATGCCGTAACACACACACACACACAGCGTATCAAGCATGACATCTATAGCCAAAAAGAATTTCACACTGTTAACAGCTGCCATGTAAAGTATTATAACTGGCCGAGAATTTCCAAACGGAGAAGTTTTCAACCCAAGAATGCTGATTCATCACAATCTAAACTTTTTACAGGGATGCTGAAATTTGTGTATAGAAGGACAAAATATTTGTTTAATATGAGTCATTAAAGCACACCAAAAACATACAAGTTACACTGGTCTTCCATGGAACCAAAAAAAATATGACCAAATTTTGCTTGCTTGAGCCGTGCTCTCTCACTTACATGTATTTGCAACCCAGCAGTGTTGATTCACTGACCTGGAAACACTAACCTGTATCACTTAGACAGAAACCAGCAGGAACTGGGTTAGTGAATCAACACATGATGATTAGCCAGCAGATTGTTTTTTGCCTCTTCCAAATGTACGGTACCTTAGGGTTTGTCTTTTTTAAATTTCCATAATCTTTAGGTACTTTTTCTCTCAAGATGTCCTTCCGGTTTGATCACAGTGGGCTGTTCTAACCCAGGGACAGACAAGATAACGTAAACTTAATTTCTCTGAGAAGTCATGATAAAAGTTAACATTACTTACTTGCTGGAATATACAGAGATTAGGAAATGTTCTTGAGATATCCAGTTTTATTAATTCCAAACTTGCTTCTCTGTCAGCTGCAGAAAATCCAGCATCTACAAAAGCCAAAGTTACTGCATTTATTACACGGATCAGTGTACACTATTCCCCCCTGCCCCCAATACACTGCGAAGTGATGAGGGGAAAGAGAAAGCGAGAGGCAAGGCAAGCCAGGCCAGGGATTTCACTGGTATCCTTTAACAAATCAAAAGACATACACAAGCCTGTTGACCTGTGACCCCTAGCCTTCAACACGGCTTCCCAATGGTTCCTGAAGAAGCCACCTCTGTGGATAGGTCCTGGTGGGAGGGAGAAGATCTAAAGCAGACGTATAGGATGGATGCTGCTTATCTCTACTACTGTCTGCTCTCTTTTCAAATCATGTTTATTTACTCTTCCATGTATTGTTAAAGATCATGGTCACTGCAATACACTCCATAACTGAAATGGATCTTTAATGCCTTAGAAATTTTTTTTCTATGACATCCAAAAATTTCATTTCTATTTTGTCTGTCCTGGTTAAATACAGTAGGGAACTAGTTACTGCTACATATTGAGTAATCAAAACACAAGAGTTGCTACTAGCAAATAGCATTAGTTTAGAACAATCACTTGAGGATATACACTCCAGAAAATAAAGTACTAGATTTCATCATATTTAAGATGCAGGAAATTGAATCTTAAGAGAACAAAGCAGAGGGTTTCCTATTAGAAATATTATTCTGTTGATAAATGCCAGTTCTCCTTTTTCTGCTCAATGTAATTACTCACCAAAGGCAAATTTCAAGCATCTACATATATAGTTTAACACTCTCTCAAAAAATACAACTCTTCTAATCAATTAGTAAATCTCAAACCACTTCATGTGCAAAAATAAATTGCTTCTCTCTGAAACATGCCCAAGAGATGGACTCCAAGCTGCACTAAGGGACTAAAAGATAACTTTCTGCTATGATTTGAGTTTCAATTCCAAAACTGCAGATGCAGCAAAATATTTTAGTGTTGCAATCCATATTTACAAACCCCCAAACTTTCCTAGTTTTCCTACAAATTAGCGTCAATTAAGAACTGTACCTACAGTTTTTGAAGAAAAACTAACCAGTGTGGTGTATAAGAGACTATAGTTTCATTAAGAAGAAAGAATACAGCTATTTTTTGCTTCCACAAGAAGTTTTCTTTTTACCAGACTCATCTTTATAGCTGAATTTTTTTGTTTAAAATCTGTTATTAAAGGAACAATTTTACCAAATCTTTTATTTCATAACCCAGCATAAATTATTCATGAAAAGCATACCTTCACATTCTACTTCAGCCCCTCCTGTACTAAGAGATCGCCATTTCTCTTTGGCACGAGCCAGGCAAATATCATACAGTTCTGAAAAAAGAAAAACACAGAAAACCAAAGCTACTACTTGTATACACCCACGTCCACTGTCAGGTACTAACTATGTGCCTTACAAGCAACGTTGCTCCAGTCATTACAAATAGCAGTATCTCTAACATACTAATTGAATTTTTAAGTAGATTATGGTTCTGAAAGACTTGTTCCACTGACCTATGATTTAAGGTCCAGAGAAAAGGAAAGGCAATCTAGGCACAAAATTACATTCTATGTTCAAGCATTTTTATTTCCTTGCAGAGCACTGACATTCAAAGTTACACTCTGAATGGATAACCAGGATAAGCCTAGCAAATTCAGTGCAAGAACTAAACCTAAGACAAACACAGAAAAGCAGCACAATGTAGCAAGAGTACAGGCAGTCCACAGCATTTCCATGTCGGAATTAATTCGAAGCAACTGGAATTAACTGCTCTTTCAGAGCTGTTTGTCTGTAGTCTGAAGTAGCACACTATTTCTGTTTTCACAAACATATAAGCAAAAGGACAAATTTTCCCAAATGTTTTTTAGTCTCCCACAAACCTAATGTCTTGCTCTAAATCAAGAGAATGCAGAGTCATAAGCATTACAAAATTAACAGCAATTCTAAGGAAAAAAAAATCTTGAGTCATTAATTCTGACCGTCTCCACCTAACAAAGCAAGACACAGAGATGGTAATAATCATAAACAATTCAGGGCAGCAGTCCTATAAAAGCTGCAAGATTAAAAGATACAGTATTTTTGAACAAAACATGTAAAAGCACTACAAATCAAACCTAATTAGATAATACCTTGCACCCACAAATCACGTTCTGATACATCATAGTAAATGCAAGACTGTCCCCTTATTATTTCTCTTTATAACACAATGTAGACAAAACAACAGTCTCACCATGGGTGATGTTTAACTCGTTGCCAATTGCCAAGCTCCAGACTTTGCCTCTCACACTCGGTGGAATGCCCTGCCACCATAACTCTCGAACTTTACGGGAACAACACCTGTTTAAAACAAAACGTGGTCTTCTAAGAAATATTTCATTTTTCAGCTGAATTGTGAATCTGTCCTCCTACCATGGCTGAAGGGATACAGACCAGAATGAACACCAACGGGCCAAAAAGTCAAACTTCATCTGCACATATCAATTCTTTAGTACTATTTTGCTTTGAACTGTAAGGGAAAGCTTTGTTCCTTCCAAAGTTAATGGCTTACTTTGACAGGAGCGCTACAGTCACAGTAAACCGTAACCTGCCACCACACACAATCAAGCAAGAATCGGAGGGGACAGAAAAAAAGAAGTGAAAAAGAGATCCACGCCACTGTATATGCTAAAGTCTGGACAGACTTAAACCTCCACGTAAAATTAAATACAGGAACGAGTTATAGAAGTCCATCCTCTCCCCTCAATCAACAAACTCTTGCGCAAATGAGACATGCAGTTTCCCACTCAGCTGTGCAGCTCCAACCCACCAGAAAAATTTATCAAGATGCAACAGTAGCAACTCCCAGGTGGGAGCATGAAAGGCATTTTAACAGAACACAGACTTTGAAATAGCTAAGACTAACATTTTTCAATCTGAGAAGCCCAAAAGGAGGAAAGAGGTATCACTGAAGCACCAATGAAAGTTTCTGGGAGTAACAAAAACCACAGTTATTCATTTACCTAAAAGCAGATGTTGAATTAAATGTAAAATATGGAATACATTGGGTAACTGGATTTGTAAACTGGTAACAGGAAAAGGTGTACTTAGTTTTACAACAGAAACAACATGCATCTTCAAATACTAAAAAGACATTTAATCCACAATTTGCTTGTACTTAAATTATTACTTCATTTCTCCATTTCAGTTGTATTTTCCAACAAATTCCATCAATATTTTTAACACATTCTCAGGACAATCGAATTCCATGATTAAGCAAATTGCAAGTATAAGAGATATGGAGTTTGTTGTTGTTGTTGTGTTGGTTTTATTCACTTGAGACTGGGGGTGGTGGTGGTGTTTTTTAAGATGACTAGCAAAATCCATGAAAAACTGGGGAGTGAAGGTAGTGCTCCAATTGCATGTGCTGTATCTTTGTAAAAAAAAAAAAAAAAACAACAAGTACTAAAAGATTTTCTAAATAACTTTTTCCCTACTTTTCTTTTCCATCACTTGATTATCTCAGCAGGTATGCCACTAATTAAAGAGGCTTAATAATACGATACACATACTTCAATCCATATCTGATACTGAAACATCAAGCTCAAGTAGTCAAGGAAAGCTCACTTCTAACAAATGCATGGTGTTCAAGCACTATGCTTTCTGCTTTTACATCTTCTGCCATGGACCACCACTCACTGTTTCACAGTTTCTGAATGTTCCCAACCTCCATTAAAGACAAGTAATGACAATTAGAACTGCATCCCTTTTAGCCATCTTATCAAAATAAGGAAGCTTATGTTGCTCACTTTTGTTGTAGCTGTCCAAAGGTGACTTTCAAACAAAAGCTTCCAACACTATTTAAGATTATACTTGCTAACTTTGTAACTTCTCTTCAGGATACATATTTGGCTGTTTTAATTAAAACTCAATATAACATACTGTCTTACATGGTTTCCCAGTTGGGCAGGATTTCATTGTTCCAAGTTAAAACAGCACTGCCAATGCTATCTTCCAGCTTACAGCGTTCCTCCAGTTGCTTCTTTCTCTTCTGGGCTTCTTTAAGCTCTGCAGGAAAGCAATTTCCTTTTCAATTTGATAAAACCAGGAAACAAATACTTCACCGTTAGCTACACATGATTACACAGCCACGTACAACCACCTTACATACAGATAAATTTACAGCAGATTGATCAAATTCTAAAACTTCAGCATATGGTTAATCTAAATGTCCTATATCACAAATCTACATACTGGAAACTTCCAGAATAAAACCCTACACTTTTCATGTTCAGTTTAAATGTATTTTACGTTTTTGCATTACCAGTCCGTATTTCTTCCTGCATCATCAACTACTGTTTTTTCCACAAGTAAATTTGTTAGACAAGCAATTTAACAAATGCAGGCAGATACTCTTTATAGCATCACAGTGGAAATACAGAACGTGTGCGTGTGCACACATACAATTTACAATATGGAAAGGTACGGATGTGGCAAGGAAAATCAACTGAAGAACACCTTGTACCATGGTCTTTGGAATGAACACATACAAACCTGATGGGTCCCCTTTAAAGCACAACAGAAGCCATGCCTGAAACATACTACCTGCCTCCTAATATCTTCAGCTTTGATATGAGCTCTTTGTCTGTCTAAATGCAGGCTTGTATTCTTCTCTAAATAAAAAGTGTGCTTACACACTTTCATTTTCTGACCTCTACACAACACATTACTCTGCCAAGTTGTTCATCTAGAGTGGCTGTAGGAAATTTTTTTTTTTTTTTCCTCCTCCAAGGTATTTATGTGGACAGAATGACATACTCCCATCTAGTGAATACAGCACAAAGACTTGGCCCACTACCTAACCTGAGCATTACTCCATTTCTCCCAAACCATCTACCATACATACAAAGAAAAAGCAGGGAATCTCCTTTGGACTACTACCTGTTAAGTGGACATACTGACATGGGAGTCACGGGACAGGTCAGGATGAATTTCCCTGGTAGGTGTATCATGTTCAAATGGTGTATTTTTATTAAAATGTCAACTGCAGAAAGCAAGGAAGTCCTGAGTTCTTATCACCGTCCCACTGTTTCATATGGCTCAGGGGTTTAGCCAGCTGGAAAAAAGATTACTTCCAGAAGCTCTCCCTGGACACACAACTTCCATGAGTCCAAACTTCCTATGCTTGTTTTTATTAGAAAACCCAGATGGTCAAAAATATCTGCAGGAAACCACTACTGTCAACTCCACCCGATGTGCACACTTCTGTAAACACCGTCAGACAAGAAATGACATGCAAAACCTTAGGAAAGCTGTAAATTTTAAGTGGGAGACTGATTATCAAATAATTACATTTCCTATCTGGAAAATGTATGTAATTATATATTACAGCCTCAACAAGTTGTTCCTGACATAAAACTATCAAAGATTTTTAGTTATCTAAAAAAACCTAGTGTTAATTTGACTGATAATCTACTTCAATATATTAGTAAATTTTTAAACCTACAAACAGATGCTACTCAATTATTTAAGAGTTACAAATTAAAAAAAAATTCTTTCCTGCTAGATTCTTGGAATGTTTTCTTTTTCAGCTGAGGGTGGGGCTTTTTAATGAAACCACCTTTGTCCTTCTCTCTTCTCTGGATTGATTCTCCTTTGAAAGGAGGTACAAACCCCCTGCGTTACAGAAAAACTGAATGATGCAAGCATATTTCAGGTTTAGAAATACCCCCTAACTTTACTGCTCTCATCTGAAAGACAAGAAAATCCATCACCTCTTTTTTTTGCTTGAACCACCATTTCTTCGTACTGTTGTCTGTGTTTCTGAGCTTCTTCCGCTGGTTTTGCTGGGAGGTTCCTTAAATTAAAAAGAACAGTATTTAAACTTGGCATGCCTGTCTACAGACAATTCTAGACACTTCTAAAAGAAAAGCATAATGCTGCCTCATGTCAAAATATTTGATCAAAAAGTAGTCCAACAGATTCTTGGACAGATTTTTTTTTTGCCAGAGTCAGCAGAAGAGAAGGAAAGAACACTGACCAGTTCTGACTACTTTTATACACAAAATATGCTGAGTAATTTCCTTTCATTTGGTAATTTCAGCATTTTTGTTATTAAACCAACTGAACCCATGGACCAATCTTCATAAATAAAGGGAATATAATGGTACATATCAAGCTGATAGTTTTACTTTAACCTGATCTCTACAGATAAAAGTAGACGACCTTATCACTCACTGTGTACCTCACTTAAGAACTACATCCATAATTTTCTTTACTCATGCAGTAATGACTCACTACACCAGCTTCCTTTTCCTCTCTGCTCTCAGAGACCCCATTTCTATTTTAGAAGGTTTAGCTCCTTCCCCTCACTTCTATAGCAACAAGTGGTACTGCAGTCATTCTTTATATTCTCCATTTACCAAGATCAACACAGCCATTTTTCATTTGTGATTAACACCTGGACTGGTAACATCTCTACCATACAAATACACATGCTCCTACATCAGACCACATTAACTTTAAGCTAATCATATCTGTAATTAATCTAATCACTATGTATCTCATACAACTACAGGATCACCAAAACATCAGAACAGGAAATGACTTATTTTGTTCTTCATTGTATTTCTAGGATGATTTATATCCTTGGTTAATAAAAAAGAAATGCAAAAATTCACCTGCGCATTCCTGTAAGGTCTCATACATACGGCAGCTGCTAGCCATCAACATAGTTACCATTGATAGTAGTATGTTTTACTATTTACAAAATCATACTACCTGTAAAGTATGAGTAGCCATATGGTATGTGCCTATGAATATTTTTTAAAAATCAAGGTTGTTACAAGAATAAGAAAAATGGATTTTCACATTAATGTCATTACCCACAAAGAATAATCTTTTCCAGTTTCATTTATGTAAACCGACCAGCTCCTTTTCATAAATCCAAGGTCCTTAGAAATACTTAAGGAAAGGGAATTTTCTAACAGTTCTTCTAACAGTTAAGGGAATTTTGGAATGAAAAACCAGAAAAAACAACTGAAATTCTATTAACTTAAACTCCACAGCTTAAATTATTTGTCCTCTCTCTTAATGACATCATCGTATATGTGAGATGATGCATCTATTAAGAGTCAACCTTTTCCAGTTAAAAGCTAGAGAGACTATATGATATTAATTGATTTTTCCTTGGAAGTTTTACCTAAACCTATCAAGTGAGTGCAAAAGTGAGAGCAGCCGTTTTGGAAAAAAATTCACTGCACTTCTTCAGGGAGCCTTAAACTTTTTTGTCACAGGACAAATTTCTTGTTTTGTCAACAAGAAATTACTTAAAGCCTACGAGATAAAAAAAGCCCTGCAAACTAAGTAAACAATTTAAAAAGATTCTTTAGAGAGATTCATTAGAGGAGAACACTGCTGCTCAGAACAGTTTCCCCTACAAGACAAAAGAATGATGATTCAACTGTCTAGAATCTTTTTAAACTTTTTTGCTAGAAATTCCTCAGCCTAATAACGTTAGGGAAAAAAAGCAGAATCTGAATGTTATCCTGCAATGTACCATTAATTCAAACTAGCTGAACACTGTATGTCTCAGAGTATCTCACATAAAGAATGATTTTAACAGACAGGTTTTAAGTAAAACTAATAAGCTACTATGTATTGTTTCCAGCTGTACACAAGAAAACCTGCTATGTTGTTGATGAAAACATAGACCTGTGTTATGCCAGCTCTTTATACCAATGTATAGCTACGTTAAAAATGCAGACACCATGCCTGCAAAACTGTATACCATTCATAAATTGACTAAATACGACTAAATTTGTGAAATTTCGAAGTAAAACATTGTAAGGCAGCTACAAAAAAATCCTGGGGTTGGTCTGCATATGCAAGAATCTCCTTGCATAGAAGCATCAACCAACTTCTCAAGTACTTCACAACCTTCATAATATGATGCTGATCCCACTGCAGAACAATCATTATATTGTTTCATTATTTATGTGGGTCTGGTCTTTCTCTGTGCAAACAGGACACTGTATCCTTGCTTCTCAATTTCTTTAGCATATACCAGCTTCATTTTTATCCTTATGTTCTCTCAGGGAAAATAAAAAACCCTTACTCATGTTTAGAAGCTAGAATTACTCCAAACTAAAGCTCTGCGCTCTTAAGTATCATCTTCCACAAAAATCCATTGCTTTTACTATAAAATAAGGCTACTTTTGTTTGAATAATTTTCCTCATAATCATCCCACTTGCATACCCACTAGCCTGGAAAAAAAAAAAATCTTCTTTAAATTTAAAATCATCCGTTTAAATTACAGTGATCAAATTATTTTCTTACACACAGTAAGAAAAGCTTTGCTAGCCTCATTTTAAAGGGACCTTCACTGTGGTGCTTCCCAAAACTTACGCTGGTCTGTCCTCTAAAATAAGCGCTGTAGTGGAAAGTGGTTCAAAATCAAGATTCTTCCTCACATTCTGCTTAGGAGAGAGTGGTCTGTGAGCTCGACCAGTTTTTTCTTCATATTCCTGCAGGAGCAAAAGACAGGACAAGTTACAAGAGTGGAGAACACCAAGGTAACACATAGGAGAATTTAAACAGAGTCTATAAAAGTCATCAAGATAATGCTTTCAAATCTCTGCCCAGTTACAGGCCCTTTTAAGCTTTTCATCTAGAGTCACCTCAGAACTGAAAACAATGTTAAAATTTAATTTCAGGAATGAGTTTCCATGTTTTCTTCCATTACTTGTATTTGTAGAAGTATCTTCAGTTCCTCTGGCTGAAAGCCTGCTCTTATAAAATACTGCTAAGAAGGAGCTCTGAAATAGCATATACTACCTGAGGTATAAAATAAAACCTATTTAAAATATTTTTATTTACATTGTTTTGAAACTGAAGCCAAAAACCACCACAGGCTTTTTGTTTTAAAACCTCATTGTAAGTTTTCTCCTACCCAAGCTATTTTCAGTGATGGCAAAAAAGTGTTAAAATCACAGTTAGAAAGAATCCCCCCACTTCTTATAATGCCTTGAAGTATGACAATCCTAAATTATAACAGAGCGTAACATTAGCTTGTGTTTGTAATATAGACACTGACACACCAGAGCAAGTCTAGCAAAGAGGCACCAAGATGATAGGTCTGGAGCAAATGACAGCCGAAGTGAAGCTGAGGAACTGGCCTTGTTCAACCTCCAGAGAAGGCTTCCTCACGGGGATCTTCAGTGGTTGAAGGCAGCAACAGCAGGATGGTAAAGATACTACACGTCGCTGAGGTGTTTGTGTACAGAACATGAAGACAACAGACACAGACTGCTACAATTTCCAGAAATGAGGTAGAACCTCCAACCTAGAAGGCATTCAAAACTCAGCTGGATTAGGGCCCCAGGATCCTGATCCAAGCAGACTCTGGTCTGAGAGGGGACTCAGACCCCCTACAGGTGCTTCCACCCTCAATTATTCTATGACTATGATCTACATTCAAGGACTCGAGTGACACATACCATACCATTTTTATTTTTCCTGCAAACACTGTTTTGGAAGAGAATGCACAAAATATGACCTAATGGGCTGAAACAACCTTTACACAGCTCCCATCTACCCCAAAATGTGAAACACTATAGCAAACACTAAGTTCCAGAACAGACATGGTCAAAGAGTCCTACAGAAAAACAAAATCCATATTACAGATACTTTAAACTTTACTGTGAATTGTGCCACTTCCATCTGCTTCCCCGTGTAGCATTTATACCTTTTCTATTTAAAGAAAAAAAAAATCATCCACAATACTCTGAAAACGACGCATTATAACTGAGCACTATGAACAGTGTTCCAACCATGATCTTTTCCACCCCCCTTCTTCCTGTTAGCACAGACAGCTCCTCAAATGGTACTGATTTGATTCTGTAAAAGTAACCTGCCATTTATGTAAAAAAAAATTCCTTGGGCAAAAGATCCAAGCCCTCTAACACAACCAAAACAGCCTGGATCACTCAAATCAAAATGGGATACCTACCACCAACAGAAAGGCCATCTCCTCCTCAAAGAGGAGGACACATGAAGAACACATGCATGACTGCAGAACCACAGGAGTTTTTCTACGTTATGCTGTCCAATTCAATTCTAGTTCAAGCTAGTTCTGCAGGACTCACAGGAGCAGTTCTGTGAAGCTCCTGGGACAGAAAAAAAAAAACAAAAAACTTTTTCCTTGTTTATTAACAGGGTACTGTCTCAGCAATCAATCAATCCTATGATGCCTGCATTGCTCTGACGGGAAACAGTGTCATGAATTTGGAATGTCTGGCTCATTAATACCAGTTAATGCTGCTATGCGTGACATCAGTTTGAAAACAAGGAAAAGAACCAAGAAAAATGTATTTAAACTACTGAATAGTACTAGCTTTGACTATTAAAGGGAGAGAGCTCGTATTGATGAAGCTCTTATTTAAAACAAAACAAAACAAAAAACTCCACTGAGAAAATAAGCAAAGAAATATAGTAAAAAAGGTACTGTGACAGACAGCATATTCAGAACATGAAAACACTATTCTTACATGAATAACTCTTCGAAGGCAGTTGATAGCGACCAGTGCATGAGTGTGTACCATCATGACGTGCCTTGGCTGCCCCATTAACTGCAGAGCACATCCATTGCACTTACAGGAATGAAGTAAATGCCTATTCTTTCTCCTAGTTCCTATTAGGAGACTGAGCTAGCTACTTTTCACAAATTAACATAGCCAAATATTAACCTACATTACTGCTTCCCCAGACAGGGTGAACCTTGTCCCTAAATCTAATGGTTTTACTCCTTTGAGATACTACTAGTGAAAGAAAAACCAGCTGACATCCACAAGAAACTGCAACTACACAGAAATCATCACATACTGACCTCCCTAAAGCATCACAAAACTTGACATTAAAGCACAAGCACCCAATGCTTATTATAGGAGAAGTTCCATAAAGCTGCTTAATTTTTGCTTAAGAAAATTATTTTCAGGATCTTTTGCTGAAAGCCAACTACAGAGCAAAATAGCTTTTGGAAGGTGCAAAAACCGTACGCATTGGGCTGCAATGAGGATTTTATTTCGTACAGTAGAATTTATTTGGAAATCTCATTCACCTAAGCACATCCTTTTCCAGAGCAGCACCATGCATATCGTTCTTTCAGGAATTTTTTGATTAAAGAATATTTTATTTTAGAATATTTTGGAGTGTGGGTGGCCAGTTACAGCACTGACATATTAGTTCAGTTATTCAAACCTCTTAAAGTAGCAAAAGCCTATCCTGCATTTCAGCAAGTATTCCCTGAGGTATTTTACTCAGCATCACCCTACAGTAAAGAAGCCAGACCAGCACACAAAACAGGAGTGGCACATTTTATCAGATTAGCAGTATGAGTCTTTTGTAGTATTTTCAGTAGTATCCAAACATAATAAAAACGTCCATTAGTGACAGATCGGTGACAAGACTGCATATGAATTAGGGGACAGAAAAAAAAAAGACTCTCAGAGAACAAAAGCTCTTTACAATCATCTTTTATTTTGGTAAGAAAAGAACGCAATTTTGAATAGAGCATTATATGTGATATAGCAATGAAACAGATTGAAGCCTCCCCAAACTCATATTAAGAGTATCTGCTGACAGAGCAAGTAGAAGTACTTGCACATATAGGCATACTGCAATAGGCTGAACCATACACAATAGCTCATTTTAAGCTTTTTTTTTTTTTTTAAAACCAGACTCATATCTCCTACAGTGACAAATAATACAGCATCTATTTAAAACCTATACTGCAACTAGGGCTTACTTACCTAGTATGGATCTAAATTAACTTTAAGATCAATTCAGGATGAACCGATCATTTACAATTTAGAATACATCCCTACCACTGAGATCACTTAGGCTTTTTTCCAGGTTTCACCTTAGCCTATTCAGCCACAACAACTGAACTAGGGTTTGAAAACGTTCTAGGACAGCAGGCTGTAGACAGAAGCATTGGTTTAGCAAAACACAAACAAAACCCCACAATCCCGTTTAGTTCTGTGTGGAGCCTGACAGCTTTGGAGTTGAGACTCAAGCCCCTCACATTTCGGTGGCCCTCCGCAGTTCTTCCAGAAAGATGAGCTAGCTTGCAAGGGAAAGCCCACCAGAACCCAGGGCAAGTGCAGAAGGATCCAGTGCGCTCACCTGCGGAGAGAGGGCTGCGTGCCTCCCCGCAGGCACCAAGCCACCTCGGCGACCAGCAGCGCGGCGTGAACCGAGCCTGTAACACACAGACTTATACCAAGGTCATCTTGGTTTTTGTCCTCTTTGTTTAAAAGTAACCACTCCCAACGAAAGTGGAATACAAACCATTAACGCTAGAGGAGAGCAGCAAAAAATCAGACTGCTCGACTACTGGACTCCGTCCCCAGCAGCTCTGCCAGCGGGTCTGCCTGGGACGGGAGGGCACTCACCGCACACGCTTCCTCGGCCCCTACACGAAATGAAATCAAGCACCTGGGCTTGGCCGGCGAGCCCGAAACCGCCCGACCGGCACCACCCGGCCGCTGCACGTTTCACCTTCACCAGGGTTTCACCGCTGAACGCGCCGCCTCGCACAAAGAGAAAAGCTCTCCCGGAGGAGCCGGCTCCCCGGCTGAGCTACAAGAGGCAACGGCCGCATTTACCGACACGCGGAGACGCCCGCCCGGCCCCGCTCACCATGAACGCTGCGCTCCTTCACCGGCAGCGGCGCC
>VXAL01012533.1:393353-425795 GCA_013399475.1 Chauna torquata
CCTCGCCCGGCCCGGCCCTGCCGCAGCCCCGCACCTCGCCCGGCCGCCTGTTGGCCGGCGCCGGTGCCCGCCCTCTCTCGGCACGGCGCTCGGCGTTCCGCGCGCCTCACCTCACCGGCTGCCAGGCTGCGCTGCGCTGCTCGGGGCCCCCATCGAGGCCTGGTCCTGAGCGGCGAGGACGTCTCGAACACAGCAGAAGTCACTTAAGTATTCCGCTTTCAAGAAATGGCATTGCAAAAGCTGAGATTACATTTTCTCGAAATTGCCGGATGTTGTATTAGCTGATGTTTTCAGCCTGTGTGACTTGTCATCTAATTCACGCAGGCAGCAATAACACACCAAATGAGGAACAGCTCATTGTTCAGAAGTATCTCAGCTTCATTTCTACCACGACCAATTAATTACCAACATCTGCCATCCAAGCATCGAGTGTCAGAGCACTAACAATTACCACAATCGTATGTCAGCTGAGCTCATGAAAAGCACTACAGCCTCAGATGCTAATGCTTTTTCTCATAAGCTATCTGAAGCAGTAAATTATCACACACATCAAAAGACATTTATGTAAAATTACAGCTATTAAAACAAAAACAACTTCAGATCATGAGAAGGAGCAACGTTAGGTGGACAACAATGTTCCTGGGGTAAACCTTTGTAGTTTCACATACTGAAAACACAACAATGCCGCAGATCTTCTAGACCAAGGAAACAGCCGTTGATCCACAAAAATGAGGAGCTCAATTGGCTGTGCCTTCTGCAAAAAAATACTGGGAGAAAGTGAAGCCTGGTGAAACTGGAAGATACTTCTGAGGGGTGAAAAACAAAGCACCCTGTAACTCAAGTTGGTTACCACAGATTACACAGCTGTTTGGTAGCAGTCCCTATTTTTAGGCTGCCACAATTACAAGAGTACCTGAGGCTACTCTAACAAGTTGTGCACAAGCTTTAACTACATGATGTGTTTTCCACTGGAACTCCTGCCTCTTTCAGCTTGCAAGACAGGAACCAGACCTGGATTGCACAAGCAAACAGAAAATTGTTTTTTCCTGGCTTTTGAGTCTGACTGCTACCAAAATATTGCTTCAGTGTTCCCCATCTGTTGCCTCCTAGCGTTCTACTGCATGCCCATCTGCAGTCTCTTGCCTTTTATTTACAAAGTGGTTTTCCAGATAGATTTAAGCTGGTACACACCCAGCACGCAGCTGCCCTCCCCTGCCCTTCTGGCCCCTCACACCATTTTTTCGTGCCACTGTAAGTAGTTGTGCAACTGCACAATGAACTAAATTGGGGAGATTACTAAAAACTAATCTTTTGTTTTGTTGGATTAGTTTGGTTACTCTAGTAAGTTCTGGATCTGGGTTGCTATGGGGCAATATAACTGTGGGTGCTGGCACAAACGGAAATGCTACGTAGGACTAAGAGTGAGCAACAGGACTTCTTTTCAGAAGATTAACTGAAACCAGCAGATCATGAAACTTGTGACGATCTTTGGGGCAGGAAACTAAGATTTGATTCTTGACATGATACTAAGCCATAATACGGTCATTTTAATGGAGGCTCTTACGTATATAATACAACTGCAGTAATCAAAGGGAATTTAAGGAGACTAACCCCTCAGGCAAAGATCAGATTATGAGAACATCCTTCAAATTTAACAGAAAGAGAATACAGATTACTGAGCTCAAGGAACTGTTCGAAAGTTTAATATTAAAAAGGATATATATATATACACACATATTAGAGAGCTTTTTAAGACCTCCAAAAAAGACTACAGAACTGTTTTGAAATGCAATTAGTTTATTAGTTATGGATCTGACAACCTGAGAAATCCGAGTTGCACACCCAACCTGCAGACTTTGCCGGAGTGATCTGGCAAGTTCTACAATTCATTAATGGTTCAAGAACCATCAGGTCTACTTGCTTTACCTATCTGTACACGTTTTTAATACTCTTAAGTTATAGAAAGAATACCAGAGCAGAAGATAGCAATATGATGATAGAACTTGACTGAAACAACATTACGTGCACAAAGCTTTATTTTCTACCAGGACATCCTTCGCATCTTTAGTACCACAGTATTTTCATCTTTCATACTTAACAAATTAGGAATGCTTAAGCAAAATAAGGGTATGAGACTACGGCCAGTTCACACGAGGAAAACCTCACACTACCTATTTTTAGGGATCATTTCAAGTGCTCTGAAATTACCCCCCCAACCCCCTGAAAAGCTTCTCTCCCGATTACAGATGATAGGGAACTTGGGCTTGCAGCTTTGGTCCCACAAAAATCTCACTGAAGTTAAATGAATAAAATAATGCACGCATCTTCCATAAAGGTTAACAGTAAAGAGAGAACTAGAAGCCACATACCCTACGCTGCAGTCCTATGCTCCATCCATTGGACCACTTTTAACAATTTTTACACATATTTTCATAGTATCATATTTTGAGCAACAGGGGCATTGGGTTAAAGAACATTTAAAACTTAAGCCTAGATAAGGCCAATTTAGGTCTACCAAGAAAGAATACCAGTTCACTGTTTTGGAGTCTGTCACCTCTAGTCATGCAACATGCGATATATATCAGATGGTTTTCACCCTCAGCGTTCACATTTCGTTTGTGCTAAATGTGAATAATTTAAGTAATTTTTGGATCATACAGAGTCGCATGCTTTATAATTAAAAAAAAATAAAGGAATCTAGATCAGTTTCCTATATTTGACGGACTATCTAGAAGAGAAAGCATACCTACGAACCACATGGTTTAACAACAACTCTTTATCGTCAAATGCGGTATCTGTAATCAGATTGTACAGCATACTCTTACAAGTGACTCCAATATGAGTCACAGTAACCAAAAAAAAACCCTACTTAGAACATTGAAAAGGATGTAATTTAATTTGCATATACAAACATGTACACTTTCCCTATATACTGATACCATCTGATACACTACAGTATCAAACAAGTGGAAACATCTACTAGAAAGTCTTCTAGCAGAGCAAGCATCTGATAAATGCTTCAGCAAGAGAATACAACCTAAATGGTTATTTTACTTTTTTTTTTTTGATGAACAGATGCCAAAATAAAATACCAGCAACATCTGTTTTCAGTATATCCCTTAATTTTCACTTCTAGGGATTGGGAATACACTGAATATGGAGCTTATGTAAAAACATAATTTTACATAAACTATGTGTCTGCTCCCTAATCTCTCCAACTCAATTTTCTGTATAGCCTCAGCACCATGCCCTTCCAAATCACCTCGGCAACTTTTTCTTCTGACATTTCACATTAGCGCTGATGTGCTGGTGTTGCAGAAGAAAACTTATCTTTCTTATCTCTTATCAAATTACATGCTCTTCAGTCTGGCTATTCATGATGTCCCCTCATTCTGAGGGAGACACGGGGAAAAAAAGTATTCTTCAAGCCATGTCAGCTTCATGCTGACAATTGTGAAATGGCCAAGGCACCAGGTTAACTCTGGGATATGGGAAAGGAGTCACAAGAGTATGATATTTTATCTTGCAAGTTCTCTCATCAGGTGCAAATATGACCTCAAATACCTGCAATCTTCAAGACAGCATAAGGCGACCCAAGAATGCCATGTACTTTCCATTGCACAACTCATTATTGTGCTGTTCAGATAGCCACATCAGCATATAGTTACTATTTTTCTTTGCACCTAGCTGTCTATGTAGTTATGTATGTGCAAGCCTGTATTTAGGTGTATGACTTTAGTATATACACCAAATCTGTGAAAAAAGACACTTCACTTTATACTTTTAACCATACCCCACTCTTTTCAAATCCCCTCGCTTATTTCTATACTGCTTCCTCATCAGAATTTGTGCATCTCTAAGGATCTCTGACTTTTTCAAGTTTTATACTTGTCTGCCCTTAAAGTGATAGAAAAGCAAGGCACTAAAGCCTCTTCAAGTGGTTTTCTACATCCATGTTTGCTGGTCTGATCCCTGAAGTTACCCTTGAAGCAGTTACTGGTGCCAGTTTCTTACACGTTTCATAAAAGCTTCTTTTGCACTCCTGAATATTTTCCTGCATATTATCTTCTTTATAACTTAAGGTTCAGTTCTGAGGAGAAGAGATTGTGGCTTTTTAAAGGTACACACTAATATAAATACAGTAACATGAAGGAAGGCAATATACCTTCCCAACCTAGCTTAAATCAATGGCCATTTCCAGGCTTAAGTATTCATGACGCTATTTCCACTGAACCTCATCATGCTAAAGAGAGAGCTTCACAACACAGCAAAACAAAACTCCGATGTGGAAATTACTAATAGGTGCAAAATACGTGTAATAGAATCATGTAGAAAAATCAGATCAAGTGTCCTCTGAGAGAGAGGGGAAGAATGAGAACATAAAACTTGAAGAAATGTTTTCCTAGTCTTCCTTTAGAAAGACACTTAAGGAAAAAGCACTTTTTAAAAAAAAAAAATCCTGACATCCGTACCTTCCAGGTTTCCAATAACACACATACAGTAACTCCATTCACTTTGCACAGCCAAGGAACATCAGCTTTGTTTGCTGTTGCTAGTGAGCATGGAAAAAGCTAGCCTTTCAAAACCTTCATCTCCCCAATACCCCCACTCTTTAATTTTAGATGAAGCTTGAAATGTATAAACTGGAAGAGAAACAAAACCTTTGGATTAGGTTTCTTGGGAGCTTGCTTCTGTTTAACACAGAAATAACATATTGAAGTCTAGCAAACTTTTCCAATTTATTTTACATTTTAGCACTGCAAGTTCCAGTCTCCTGTTAGGATAGGCAGTTTTCCCACAATATTTACAGGCTAACACCTGCTTTTAAGGATTTATCTCCAACTTTGCTTCACAGTCATGTTTTGCCAAGTGCATCTGTGATGCAACATTCAAAAGTATGTGCCAGTATTTCCAGGCTCTTTCTTTACATAATTCTGTTTTCTTTCCTAGGTTACTACACTGAAAAAACTTACTGGCTACACAAAGATGTAGGTGTTTAAGCACTATTGGACACACAAATGCCAGCTACATGTTGGATTCTCATTTAACAACAAGTGAGAATGAACTCCCACCTATGTATCAGGCCTTCTGAAAAGTTGTTCTCCTTGGCCTTGAAATTTTGAGGGTAAGAAGAGCTATGTACTTCATCTTCAATAGGCAAGCATTTCTCCATGAATTTGTTACTTCCTGCATTTAAAAATAATCTTGTGCCATGTGAATTTATATTCCATCTAATGCTAAGCATTAACTTGGGCTACAAAATAACTGTTTCAATTAAGACGAGCTTTAAGATCTCATAGGACAATTTTAAACTTACTGTATTTCCCCTGAAACTCAGCAGTAGCATTAAAACAGACCTTTCGGTAGAAACTAGCAGCTGACATTTTAGCTGCAATAACTAACAAAGTTTATACTTTTATCTATTTAGTATCTTCATTCCAATGCCTATCCTCCAACACCATGTTACACTTATTTAGGATCCCAGAAGCTTCCAGGGCTTTTGACCAAGACAGTTTCTGAGGAATTTTAGAGAGAGAGTGATAAAATTAAAATAAAGGCTTTATAACAGCAAAGAAAAACAAAGAAAAAAACCCTCACTTCTTTTCAAAAAACACTTTGTAGTTTGTCATAACTGTTAAGCTGATACTAAAAGCTGATTATTTTCTATTAGCCTCATGTTCTTAACATGTATTCTGTCTGCTCACATTTTCATAACATAAGGCAAAAGCATCAAAAGAAGTACTTTGGCAGCTAGACTGTTTGCTAGATTATGATACTTGGGTGGGTCATATTACATTCTTTTATTATTAAAATACTCAGGAACAATCCTTCTGCTATAGGATTAAATTACCCTTTTATTTACTATGGATGGAAGCTATTACTTTTGCTTTATCTGTTTAAATATAATATTTGTTTGAGGCAGGTAATTTTCAAGTTAGGACAAGAGCAACACACTCTTTGTATAGTGATACAGCTACTGAAATTGCTGAATGATCTCTCCAGTGCATTTCTCTAGGCCTCTTGTTGGAAAGAATATTTAGGTTTTTATATGTGACAAAACAGGTTCCCTTTGTTTACTTTTTATTTTTATTTAATTGCACAAAAACTAGATTCCCTTTACATATGATTACAATAAAATCAAAATGTTTTGAATTGCATCAGAAAGACAGACATAAAATAGCACTGCATTAAGGCAGCTTGCAAATTTTGGGGTATAATCCTTAAATGGGAAAATTACAGAGCTATATCTCTTTCTAGAGACTACAACGAGAGTAAGCATAGGTTAGTTTCAGACTAAGGAGGATAGCTATGACTTTGTGCACTGCAATTGTGTTTCTGTTTCCTTGTTTTTAAAAAAAAGGAACTCAGTCACACCATGACAGATCTACATCCAGCCTTTCTGAAGGATGACAAGCAGAAACGAGCCCAGAGGAGGAGAACACAGGAAATGACTCATTTACACCCTCGGACTTCTACTATGAAACAGGAAAAAATGCACTAGACAGGTTACAGCCGAGACCACTTTAAAGTGTGAATAAAGTCTAAATGCGACCCCTGCATCACTAACTGCTATAACCATCACTCACAATGATTTATCCAGTGATCCATCCAAAGACAAACTCAGTATGAGCAGAAGACAATGCTTTATCCAAAGCTGTAGATGTAGTTCCTGCAGGAATCTGGTGCCAGCTTGAGCCAACCACTTCCTGTTCAAAAGGCCCTAAATGGACCATCTGAATACAGAGAAAAGAATCGTTGAGATAAACATTTAGAAAAGTTAAGTATTTTTAGACAACCATCACCCATCAGCAGAGGGCAAGAGGAAGCGGAACATGCGGTGGCAGCTTCACGGCACGCGTCTAGAGGAGCTGCACGAGAACCTCCACACATCAGAAGTCGGCGCTCTCAGTGCACTTTTCTCTGGTGGTTTTTTTTTTGGTTTTTTTTTTTTTTTTGTGCTTGTTCCTCCTAGATAAGACACACAGGTCTTAACAGGAGCTCTTGTCACTGTCTGGCTAAAGCATGGGTCATAGTAATTTCTTTCAGTAATTCCTGCTAGGCGCCATTGCTCTGCAACTCTTTTCCACCTAATAGGTCAAAGCCAAAAAACAGATTGAGAAGTTAAAATCAGTTAGGATTATAGCTTAAAAAAAAAAAAGGCAAACCAAGATTGACTTAAATGATACCTGACCCAAATCAGCTTATACAAGTTTTTCTTCCAGTACTGTTACAAGCTTAACTATTCATCCCACCAAAAAAAAAAAAAAGCATCACCTACATGCCAAGCACTGTATTTAGCTGTTTCAAGAGCTCATTTTCACTTTATCATATTCTGCAGAATGAGCCTCTTAAGTACAACTGATTTTAATTGACAGGAACATTGATCCCGCTTACAGTCATAATCTAATTATTACAGGAAAACACAGTTGGTAAATCATGCTGATTTGCTCTCTTTTGCTACATCACTCTTAAAAGCAAGTCTGTTTTGTCTCCAGCTGAAGACATTCCAGTTGGGAAATTTCATTATTGGTACCAAAAAAGAACCAGATTTTTTTTTTCCCCCTAGAAAGAAAAACACAGGAATGACTGAAAAGAAAAAAAAATCAAAACAGTTTGGCAGGAGGGGGTGAGAACGGTCTGCTGCCAACTTTCATGAGAGAAATGATGTGGTCATCATGGCTGAACAATCTGACTCAAATGACTTTGGTGTAGTGGGAAGGGCAAAACAAATGAAGTGCACTGAAAAGCCTGGCTATAAAGCTCTTACGCTCCACTCTACCTACTGCATGGCTGCAATCTGCTCCTGGAGCCTTGTGCAGACAAACTTGTTATCCACAGTTATACATAAACTGCTGTAGTTTTCCACTACGTCTGAGGCAGGCACGCTGTTTTCATCACTGGCGGCCTCATAGCAAGAATCAGACTCCCCAGCAATTCATTTATTTGAACCCTTACCCATACGGAAAAAAAAAGCCTCCCCTCCCCACGAAAGAAAGTACTATGGCTTTAAGAATAGAAACCCTTGGAAGTTTGGAAAGGTAAGTTTGGTTAAAAACCATAGCTACTTTTTAATTTTATGGAACTGCCATAGAAATTCTAATACGGAATGCCTCTGTGCAGCAAATGAGTTCGTAAAATATTTCGACCTGAATTTATGAGTAAATTTATGAATAAAGATTGTTAACTGAAAGGCCTCACATGATGCATGTGCTAAATTTTACTGGTATTGATACTCAAAGACAACGACAAAATTCCATTGAGCTCTTAGTGGAATTTATATGGTTAAAATTAAATTGCACTGTTAGGGGCACAGCACATTTGGAAGGGGAAAAAAATTGCACACTGATTCAAAAATGGATTTTTATATTACAGAAAAAAGGATGAGACATACACTATAGAGATAAATAATTTAATTTAAGCTGCTCCTTTGGGCAAGACAACTGCAACGTGTCTTAGGATACAGCTAAAATGCAACTCTCCTCTATACACATCAGTCTTAATAGGCAAGATCTTGAGTGGCCAGCTGCAAACAAATTCCCTGAACACTGATCACATGACAGGAGACAACGATACTCAGAGAAAAAACAATATTACCTCACCTCAGATTTTTAAAAGAGTTTGTTAATGAATGCTCTTGACAAAGAAAATCACTTAAAAAAAAAAGTTGCAAACACATGGTATTTACATCTGCTGTTTTCACCAGCCCTGAAAAGTGCTCCTGAATGAAACAATGGCCACAAAGCCAAGTTCAGCCCTACGGTCTATACAGGTGGGAAGATAATTTTACTTTTGTTATTATTCTCAGTGAAGTACTGTCATCTGACTTTCAGTGCATTTTGACACATCAATTATAAAAGCAACTGGCTTAACCAGTTCTGCTTGAGCAGGATTCCTGAAGATAATTGATACAAAAACTTAATTATGCAAACCTCCATTGTTAATGCACTTACAACTTTTCAGATATTACTTGTTCTGACAGCTTTTAAGCTTTAAAACATTTACCTGGATAAAAACTGTACAAAACTTCCCAGTGACAACGAAAAGCAATCCAACCTTAGCCTATGACAATAGTGATTCTTCATCAAAACAGTAATATTCACGTATGTTGTCAGCATTCAAAAGTAGGCCAAACACCAACACAGCCGGAGTGATTTTAATTCCCATATTGTCAAAATGGAGTATGACCCTGTATCTTACATATACTAGTCAAACAAGTGAGTGCTGTTAGAGGAGTTTTTACAGAACTTGAGAAAAGGCTTACGTGCTCAAAACCTGCCTGACCATTCTTTTGGTCAGAGCAAAAAAAAATGCTACTTCTTACAAATCGTTCCTAGCTGAGATGCAGATGTACAACCACCTTCAGTTGCAGTATAATAACATTCAACTTGAGAACTGTAACTAAAGTTTGAGGGTCTGGAGTCTTCATCATTTATTTTGTATCCTGTGAACAATGTTTAAGCACTTCACAGTTCAATTACTTTTTTTTTTTTTTTTTTAACTTTTGTAGTTTACACACACACACATCTTACAACTTCTTTTTTGCAAATTTCTTTCAATCTCAGATGAGATTATTATGGGGAAGGTATCACAACAATGTACAGTAAGAATGTTTTTAAAGCTTGTTCCCTTCATATAAGTTCAAAAAATGTACGCACAAACACATCATCCTTATCTTTCAAAAGACTCAGTTTGCAGTGAACTGTTCAGCTCATTCTGGAAAAAAATAAATCATTTGTCACCCATATAATAAAGGTATCAAAAGATGGAACCATGCACATACCAATGAAGTCACAGGGCTCTAATTAGCTGACCTAGCACAAAGGATTTCTTTGATGTCTGTCCAGAAGTAAAAGAAGCTGACCTGAGAAACTGCTGCCTGATGACTCAGTCACCTTAGTTCCTGTGCACTAAGAGCTTCAACCAAGCAAGTCTGATCAGACTGACTTCCCTAGATATGTTAAACTTGAGGACTGACAAGCATAAATTGATAAACATAGCTACTACTACAGTCAGGAGATTTTGTGGCATCTTAAGTAATCCAAAGGACTTTCAATAGTCTAAAATTACATACAACTTGAGGAGGTTTTTTTGTTTGTTTGTTTGCGAGATGGGAAAACCACAATCAAGTAAAAATCACAGTGCAGAATTTATCACCTTTCCTTCATGTTGCCTTTCAGAGTTAACTTAGACCAACATTTTGCTAATATGAACTCTACTTAATAGCCTCTGTAGCCATGCAGGTTGAGTCCTAAATCTGTGAGCTAATAAGTAGTTCAGCACATAGACAATAACATCACTGAACAAACAATTTGCCAGAAGACTCCTGGACTCCGTGGTATGAATGAGTATTTTTTTCCTTCAAAAGAATTAGTAAGTCAAGTCTGAGCAGCCAAAGAACAGAAAGGCTTTCACTCAATAAACAAGTATTTCAAGTACCCCATTAATGTCCAGCACCAACAGAGGTGAGCGCTGGAACAGGAAGGACAGGGTCAGGCTGGAGAGGAAGGCACATTCCACCCTTCCACCCTTTCCCAAACTTGAGGACACAGTTAAGTGTCAGAGTACGGACTCTTCAAAGGTGTCATCAGAAATCTCTGGTGAACACTTCAGAACCGTTAATTGTATCCAGACAATCTGTAGATAAGGTGGGAACGGTTGATCATAGTGACAACTTCAAAAAGGTGCTACAGCTTCACTTAAACTAAAAGCCTAAATACAGCTAAGAACAGTCAACATGAGATGCCCGGATTTTCAGAGCACTTCACCCTAAGTTAAGCAGCACAGTCTTCAAATAAGCATTCTCATTTCACACACAGCAGCTATTCTTGAAGTTCTAGCTACGTGGTCTCTCTTTGTGTAAACCTTGTTGCCACAGTGCTCTGAACAAGGAAGTGAGAACATGAAGCTTCCAACACCAAACGAAATACAACAAAAACACCAAGCACATAAAATACCAGCCTACACGCAATCCAGAAATCCCAGATTAAGTGAGAAAGACACAAGGAGGATATTTTCTTCTTACAGAAAGAGCCGCTCATGAACTACTGGCCACATAGCTGGATTTCAGCAGATTTTTCCCCACCGGGAAGGCAGGTTATTTGATTCCCTAGCTATGTACATGGGTTCATCTGCAGTCGAACCAATCCTCTTATTTGTTGTTACATTTTCAAAAACGTTAGAATGCTATAGCTTAGAAGTAACATGCAAAGAAGGAGAAAAAGGGCTTTCACTATTTTTTTATTCCCTTATGACACGCTAAGGATGACCTGAAAAGATTTTTGTATAACCTCTTCACTCCCCCCACAACCCTGCCCTCAAAAACAGCTGACTAAATTTGACAAATGATGGATCTAAAAAAATTACTGGCAAACACGAGCATCATGTACACATAAAAATCAATGCTAAAACTGTGGCAATGAAGTGGGGGAAAAATAAATTCTTTGGGGTTTCTGATGCTTTTATAGACTTTTCTATTCAGGGAATCACTTCAATAAACAATTTCAATACACGCTGCCTTCTGAACCATACTGTGCTAGGAAAGAAAAAAAAGTTTTATGCCACGCATTTCTCCTGAACTACATTATATTTTTCCAACATTTCAAGTCAGTAACTGAATTTTCAGCAAGGCTCATACACAGAAAATTTCAACTCTAAATAGCAAGCACTTCAGAAAACAAGGAATGGGTGAAACCAGCATTCCAACAGAATTTCTCTGGCACTCTACCACATTGATGCTACCCTGAGTTCGTGCATTTTTAATTAGTTTTTAAGCACAAATAAGCCCAGGCCCAACAAAACACAATTTCCCTTCAAACAGTATGTTATAGACAGGTGTGTGACACACAGGCTACAAACCAGTGAAAATTAGAGTAAGATAACAAAAACTGAAACATTTTCAAAATACCTATCAAGCTTGATTATAAAAAACAAATATGCATTCATATACTTTGAATCTGCACATGAAATGCTTTATACCACAATGGCATGACTTTCATGGAGTACTCAATTTTATGACTATGTAGAACACATTCTTTTCAATGGCACTCTCTTTTATAACGAAAAAAAATATTGAACGAAAAAACATCTTCGATATTGTCAAATAAATTGGGTGCAACTCCTCAGACAAACAGGATTCACAGTCACATACACAGATCATGAACTTAACTGGATTCTACATTCACCGCTAATTCTAATGTAGAGTTAAGCAAATACCTTTTGTATTTTTTTTGGATCTTTCTGTGAGGTTTCTCTGAGAGGTACTTTTCCAAACAACTTCCATCCCACATCGTTTTGTTTTTCAAATCTTGCACTTTGCTTTCTGGTAAACAAATTCCTACAAAAAGAAAAGAAAAGTTTGATTAAGAAAAAGGGTTGATTAATTATAACAAATAGAAGGAACAGATAATTTGCCAACCTTATTTATCCCAACCATACAAGCTCCTCTTGTGGTTGTCGTGGCAGGGTCTGATTCTCATCCTCAAGAGAAACATTATACAGTGTCGCTACCATACTAGGCAATGGACTTGGTTAAATAAGAATTTTTAGTAGATAAATAAGTTTATTTGTCACTTTTTGAAAGTAGTCTTCTTTTTCAGCCTCCCTCTACACCAGTCAGCCTCTGTCCTTTAAAGTAAGACTAAGAAACTAAATCTCTTGCTGCATAAACATTACCTACCTACCTGTTACAACAGATTATTACCAAAAGTCATGAAAAGGTTGCAGACATGGTAGCCTTTTACTGTATTTGGTCTGCTTTTACAAAAGATTGTTTTTCCTGAATAAAATTAAAAGCAGCTATCAAAACACGTTAATTCTGAAGTCTCTTTGAAATGTCTCAGCCAGCTTATACACTGTATGTACTGTCTTAAAGCCAGACAGTATGAACTGCTGAGGCAAAGCAGCAAAGTAAAATTAGCTAGATTTTAGATGAAACAAAACTACAAGCTACTGAAAGTTAACTTATTTTTATTGAAGTTGCAAGTTTTTAAATCAGGAAGTAACGTGCCAAACTTGCGTCTTCTCACCACAGCCATGTTCTTCCAAACCGGGCAGCTGGTACAGACCAGTCGGCAGGCTCCTGGTACCTCTCAGCTCCCCCAAGAGCACAACAGACACTCCACACCCACGACCTGCCTGGATTAGTAAAACAGCAGATTTTCTTTTGTTCTACTATCTAGTTCAGCAAATATTCAAAGATGTCCAGGGCAGTTAAGTTTACTCCCACACCTCCTGGTACTACTTTTTTTTTTTGACAACCTGAATGTGTAGGTTTTCATTCCTTCATTTAAAAGGAAAAAAATAAATAAAAACAAACAAAACAAACAAAAAACAACAACAACAACAGAAAAACCCTATTCCAATGAGACAAAAGCTTTTTCACTACTTCAATCAGCATGCAGCTATAGCACCTTCATACCACAGATGCTTCCAGTCTAGCACTACTGTTTTTCCTCACTTAGAATTACTACCTTAATGCTCAACAGGCTGACCCCAGCAAGTATACAGATTGTTTCTTATTCATAAAGTGTGGCAGTTTGGGAAATGAAACTATATTAAACATCATGTTCTAAATGGGCTGAACACAAGTCTGCAATAGGAAAGGTACAGACAAAAAAAAAGTTATTTTCCTTGGCCACTTTGGATCAGCTAACATCAACAAGATCATAAATACACCAACAGAGATAATAGTGCCGGGAGTACAGGAGAAATGTTTAATAGGAGGAAAACAACTGAGGCACAAGCGTCAGAGCACACTGGAATGTATTTTAAAGTTGATAGGGTGCACTGCCATCCTTAAGTATGCCTATATTTACACAAATGATTACATGCTTCAATATCACAAGGGTACAGTTACCTTGAAACCCAAATCAGGAACAGATTATCACATTAAAAGATAAGACAAAGGTGTTTAGCTACAGAAATCACACAAATCAGTAACAGCTGATGTCAAAGCTAAGCAGTAAGAGTAACTGTATTTCTACAAACCCAATTTAGCTTTCCCCTACGCCCTGCAACATAAAATAAAAAACAGGATAAAGATGTAGGGGAAACAGCAAGGAAAACAGGAACCTACTGACATTTTTTCCCCCTCTTTCCCCTTTTTTTCCCCCCCAAAGCATGTAATCATAATTCTACAGGTAAATTACTGGATCAACACCAAAGATGTGCTTTGTCTCTGCAACATACTCCGTTTCAGTTATGAAGCTCTCCAGTTAACATCCTTAAAGTTATAATGCTACTTAAAGATCTATAAGCTAATTAGGCCATTGATTAGCAAGTTGAGCTACACTGCTACCGCTACAACTGCTAGTGCTGGGAAAAAGAGACTGTCATAAAAACAACTTCAATGAAATATCTCAGTTGGATTTGCTTTCTTTTCACCAGCAATTCCTTCACCTTGGCAATATAAAGAATCCGCTACGTTTGCGAGTTTAGTACCCTGAATGCCTTATGCTTGTAAGCATCTCCTTACCCCACCCCACGTTCATATAAGTAAAACAGCCTGAGATGATGAATTTATAGGACTGTTTGAGACAGCTACCAGGGAAATAAAATGTGAAGAGAGACAGATGTGAGTTTTTTGGTGTGTGTGTGTGTTTCATTGTTGTTGTTTGTTTTTTTAGTTAATTTAAAATGAACAAATTTCAAACAAGTTCTAAAATATATCTGAAATTAAAAAGAATAAGAAGGAAAACAGGACAGAAATAACATCAACAAAAACCACTCCAGGAAAAATGATACACAATGCAAGATAGGTTGGTTGTTCTTGCTAAAAGGTTTTCTTTCAGGTTACTACTTACGAAGCAAACGAACTAAATTTAAGACTACAAACCACTAGCAGAGAAAACTAGAACGTCTAGCATCAGGCACAGCTGAGAGCCACACAGGGAAGCATGCCTGCGTGATAGCTCTGTGCACATTCAAATCCTCTTTTGCAAGTAAAAGGCTTTCAGCACAGTTCATTAGAACTGCAATAACAAGAAAATCAGAAGACCAGTGGGCAATTTTCTTTCCCTGTCTATCCACACTAGAGGTTGCCAGCAAATGTCTATGCAAGTAACAATCCCCCCAGCCTCCTTTGAAGGATTTTAAGGGCAGCAAGCTACAATACATCTTTATCTTCAGAGCAAAATAAAGATGAATTGGGATGATAAAGTATAATAGCTCTCAGCTGGAAGTGCTGCTGAGAGACTAAGAATGAAGAGCTGATCTCACATACTTGCTTTGAATTCAATTCATTAATCCTAACTATCTGTTTTCCCTTTAGAGGGAGCATCATACTAAGTAATCTGTTCTACAGCTTATCTGGCAGATGGCGTGATAGTTGTTCAGCTCACTGTTCTCTCTGTCTGTATGATTTCTAGTGCAAATTCTAGGGCACCAGGCATCTCTTCTACTCTTTGCACCATCAGTGATTTCCAGTTCATTCTCTTTTTTATTTTAAATAAAAATTGACATGAAAGGACAAGGCACGGTCAACACACATTTCCCACTCTGAATAGAGCAACTTACTCTGCCTTTTCATCTTTTTCCCTGCCCTCTGTCTACAGCTAAGTCCTGATGTTTTGCTCATGTCCACACTCTTCACGCACTCTTCACATGCTCCAAGAAGTATCCAAACTTCCAAATGACGTAGCATTATCAGAAGCAACAAACTGGCACAATCGGATGCAAAACTGTAAACTACAATCTGTTCTTGTTTTGACTGAGGACACACAACATTGCTAAATCCTGATCTGTCCCAGACTGGAACAAGCCAAAGGTAAACTACATGGCAGTTGGGCTGGGGTGGGAGGAGCAGAAGGGATGCTGCTCCCTTTGCAGCTAATTTTAGAAAACTTAAAGAGGAAAAATAATACTATAAAGTGTTCTTTAGAGCAATTTATACAGAGCTTTGCAATAAATCAGAACATCACCATAGGGTCCTGCTAAAGGCACTACTTGAGTGGAAAGAAGGAAGTAGTGATTTCTGCCATATATATATATATACACGTATCAGAGCAAATAATCCATTTCACTGGTCTGCTACCATAACAAAAAGGAATTCTTTTCCTCCTGTGCTTTTTTTTTGGAAGGGAAGGGAAGGGCCTGAGCAGCCTCGCTCCTGAGCAAATATAAGTCATCAAAAAACTCAGCTCTACAGGTAACNAACTACAATCTGTTCTTGTTTTGACTGAGGACACACAACATTGCTAAATCCTGATCTGTCCCAGACTGGAACAAGCCAAAGGTAAACTACATGGCAGTTGGGCTGGGGTGGGAGGAGCAGAAGGGATGCTGCTCCCTTTGCAGCTAATTTTAGAAAACTTAAAGAGGAAAAATAATACTATAAAGTGTTCTTTAGAGCAATTTATACAGAGCTTTGCAATAAATCAGAACATCACCATAGGGTCCTGCTAAAGGCACTACTTGAGTGGAAAGAAGGAAGTAGTGATTTCTGCCATATATATATATATATATATATATACACACACACACACGTATCAGAGCAAATAATCCATTTCACTGGTCTGCTACCATAACAAAAAGGAATTCTTTTCCTCCTGTGCTTTTTTTTTTGGAAGGGAAGGGAAGGGCCTGAGCAGCCTCGCTCCTGAGCAAATATAAGTCATCAAAAAACTCAGCTCTACAGGTAACACGTTTAAGCAGATCATAGCAAATGGAAAATACAGATTAACAAGGAGCAAAAATTCTTTATTTGCAAAAATACAAGTTTTCATTCCAAAGAAAAACTCAGAAATCCTAAGGTAAAAGATCTCAAAGTTTAATTACAATTGTTTTAAGACACAAATTTTTTTGAGATCTTAAGTAAAAAGGGTTGACATGCCTTGAAAGAAAAGATCACGTGCTGATGATTTTCTCAGTCTCACTGTATTCTTCACAAACATTAGAGCACATCATGCTGATTTAGAACTGTAATATTAACAGGAATATCTGACATGATACATCATGTCTGCTGTATCCGTAAGGTGGAGCCATTAAAGTGCCATGAGTTTCATTTGCATTCCTATTGAATGTGTGAACTATTTTACACTAAACGTCTGCAGCTGCTTTTTTTTTTTTTTTTTTAAGGAAAACCAAGCACAGAAGTTAAATTGAGATCACATTTCAAATACAAAATGACTTTTGCACCATTCCCTAAAAACACAGTTTGGCACCAAATAAATGTTTAACCTTGTTGTTTAATTGAGCTGTGGTGAGATGACTGGAGAGAATTTAATTCTAACTCCAGAGGAAATGTTTACATACACACAAATAGCATCATGTGATACGAGAGAGACAGAAAATTCCTCCGCGTGAACATGCACAAACTGCACCACTACTGTATACTGACCTGCCCAACTGCTTTTTTTGTGGGGAAGGCTGGAAGGTAGTACTAGTAGCTAAGTTCAGCAGTGTCAGGAAAACCTTATTTTTGAGTCAAACCTGAGAACCACTTCACTTCGGTTCTACAATCACTGTTGAGATAAAATTACTGAATAGCTACCATAGAGACACACTACACACCCAATATTGCCAGTATTTTTGTCACCCTCTGTGCTGTCATGGTCATGCTGAAGCTTCAATCAAATAATTAAAAAAATACTAGAACAATATCAACAAGTAGCCAAGCCAAACCTATATATAGTGCCTATTACAGCTTTTTAAAGTTTACATTTCTAAACAAACTCCAGCATCACTCCCAAAGCAAAAAGTTTACCTATTTCTGTCCAATTCTCTTTCTAAAATGACAGGAAGTCTGTAACATAACTGCCAGCAGCTACTGGCACATGAAGAGTTTATAGCAGCGTTCCGCAAGCTTTCAAGTATTCAATTTTTCCCCATTTCAGCTGTGGCTTATCCCAATCAAGGTTAGCCACTTACACTAAGTCACCTCCCAAAAGTTCATCCCTCCTCACTTCTCCTCCTGAGTTTAGCATACAAACCTATCCACTAAAAGGAGCACAGACAGTGCTGCCATGGTTTGTGTTACCAATTTGGTCCAGATCTTAAATTCTGTTGTAAACCTCCTCCTTGAAATCTCCTCTAACTGGGCAAACTCTGCGCTGCTACCCTTGTGATACCTCTGAGGTTCAGTGCCACCGCAGCCAAGGAACTGTTTCCCTGGCAAGCATCACAACAGGAAAAAAGGATGGGCTCCAGCAGGGCAGCTGTCAGAGGGCAGAGTTGAGCTAGGCAGAGGCATGTACACCCACTGCAGCCTGTCGGGGCACGCACGCAGGGTTTTTTTCCCCAGAACTCCAAGACACACCAGCTGCCTGAAGTGAAAGGGTGGAGGAGCTTAGGACTTAGGAGTTTCCTGGTTAGAGTATTTGGGGTCTCCAGGAAATCTGTCACTGATGATTTTTAACTGTTTGGCTGGTGATATTTTCACACGGCTCCTTAGACAAGGTTCCAAAAACCACACTATGTGAAGTACTGGCATGCAGCACGGAATGACAGTTATGAGCAAAAGAAAAGGGAGATAGCGCATGCTGCTCTGTGGTAGACTTCTTCAGCACTGACCTAGCACAGAGATTATATTTGCAAGTATACTTCTGTTTTAATGGGTTGCTTTACTCTTAAAAAGACAGCTGCCATAAAGAAATGTGCATGAGATTTAAAATTAACTTGTAAGTAACTTTTTGTTATGAGGGTTAAAAACACATAACATTTTTTGCTCTCACAATGCATGCTCACATTCAATTTTTAATTAGTCTTCCAATTAAGAAGGTTATTTTCAGAAGACAAAACAATTAGCACAGTCATGTGAATTAACAACTGGAAGAACTTACCAGCCTCATGAGTAGAGCAGATGAAAGATAAGGGCAGTGAAGAAAGTTCAGAAGATTCAGATTTTGTAGAACAAAATTATCTTCAAAAACAATTTCAAATGAGTACCAGAATTGCACATATTCTTAGAGGCAGGAAAGAAACACAGGCAAATCAAAGTTCCTTCAGTGTTTTTTGGAGGAAGATCCTGAAATTTCCTGATAACTCCAAACTAAACGGGGAGAGAGCACTCAGGTCTTGAGCCCCTCAGTCTATGCAAAGGCAGTCAAACTGGAGTGCAAAACGGACTTTCTAAAGTTTGACAGAAAGGAGATATTGGTCATAAGAGCTAGGTAAACCCATATGTTGAGCACGTAAGTGCAGTGTAAAAGACATGACTCCACAGATGTTATTCCACAAGGCATCCAGAAACCTACATTGAAACAGGGCATTTTAAGGAATGTACAGCACCTATGAAGCAAAAAACATATTAAGAGAAATTTTATTAAATATTTCTTGCAGAGTGAGCAAAAGTGTCCAGCCATCGTTCTTGGCATAGTTCTTTCCTGGCATAGCACAAATTCAGCTAACACTGTTTGGGAAACACTCTCACACCATCTTGGAATTTAGGCAAAAGGTTTAATATTTTTCTTCTCGTCTTTCAATAACCTTTTGTATCCTGTGCTAATTATTTCCTACATAATTCATCCTCAATAAACGGAAAAAAAGATTCTTACCTCTAGATATTCCAAGTTTGCACTCTGGCCACTTAAATAATTTCCAGAGGCACAGAAAACAAACTCTGAAAAATGAGCAATGCATTATATCACAGCAATTTGGGTTACCTGATCAGTGGAAGAACAAGACTCTTATGCATAGCTCATGATGACTAGGGAACTGAAGGACAAGAGAAGAAATTCTTATCAAAAAAACTACTCAAAAGGCCCTAAGGAGCCCTAAATCTACATTCTTACAAGCATGTATGTCAGCACCTGGTACCTATGACCAGATAACACTGGTTTCTGGAAATACTTCACTAGATGCAGTGACTGTCAGTTCTCACATTCCACCCTCCCAAACCCAGATCACCTCTCAGTCACAGCAGGTTTTGAAAACCTACACTTTTCAAAAAACAAAGCATCATCCAAAAATGTCCAGTGCTGAAGTCAGCCCTGCATTGAGCAGGAGGTTACACCAGATGGCTCCAGAAGTCCCTTTGGACCTAAACTGTTCTGCGATTCTGTTTCAGAAATGTTACAGCTCATAAAAGGAAGTCTGAGCACTAAGTATATAAATACATTGTCTTACCTCATGGTTGCATGTCTTGCATTTATTCTGTCAGTTGTCAGGGTATGGTGTAAATTACTGTTTATTTACTGTGGTTTTTTAATTATATTCTTACAGTATGGCTTGCAAACTTCTGAGGTACTTTCCTTAACAACTACACAGAGATGCTTACTATGGATAACTCCTTAAAACATCAATGTAACTAATGCCTGAATTGAGATCAACAGTTCATACATACTTTTTCTTGGTATGCCATGCCAAGAAACTCAACATTTATCTAACAGAATTCAGACTACCCAGAGCAAGGCATAAAAACACCTATCCCAGCTCCAGAAAGCCCACAGTCTCCACACACTACTTCTGTCAAACAAGTCTCCATCCATACAGAGAATTTTGTTAAAAGATCATTTCTTTCTTGAACTTTTATTGAGATGTTTGAAAACAAATGCTGACTCCAATGTCCCACAGAATACATAGCACTGGTAATGGAAGGGAAACAGTATTCAAAAAACTAGTTATTAAATTCTCCCTCCTTGATTATTTTGTGGGGAAAGATCTTAGTAGATATCTATTCCATCTAATTTCAGCTTGCTCACCGCAGTTTTCAGAATCTCTAAGCATACACATACAACATTCCCTCACAATGTCACCCCCAAATTAAGTACTCCAAGTTCAGAGGAATGTGGTGGGGTTTTGCTGTTGGTTTTTTTATGATTTCTGAATTTGTGATAACTTACAGCAGTTGACATTACCAATGAGGAAGTGAGGAAACAAAAAGTCAGCTGAGCCTTAAATGTTATTTTGATTAGATAGTGTCACATGGCAGTGACTGTGTTGATGTTCTCCCTCTTCCGCAAAGCCTGTCAACTCCACTGCTTACAGCTCCTTTTAACACAGGGAAGCATGAAGAAAGCTCATGCAAATTAGAGGAAGATACAAAGTCCATCTAACCCACTAATTCACTAACCATTCCCATTGACAATGAATCAAAATGAAAGCAGACTTTAATTTCATCCATCTGAATTTGTTCCTGAAGTCTTGTATACATCTACTAAAATGTATGTAATTCTCACTCTTTCTATTAAAAGCAAACACGTAGAACATGTAGAATTGAGCTGGAAGCTTTCAGGAAGGCAGCCTCACATAGGGGATAAGGACAAGGAATGGGGTAAAAAAGTGTTATAGCTGAATGCTACAAGCGACATGTGACGCTCACCTACGCTACAAATCTCGCTTGCTAGTTGCTGTGAGACTTTTGTAATTCTTCCCACCAGCCACTTGAAAAGAAACATACGCATTTGACTTTATCTTAAATAATAACTGGATCGCATTAAGTCCTTGCTTACTTCACCACTACTGTGGCAGGGGGGGAACCCACCGTCAAAGTACTGCTATACAGATTTTCATTTAACTTCCATAATGAACAAATAGCTTCAGCAAGCCTCCTAGTTTTGCTGCTGAGTAACTGAAAACAGTTTTGCACAAACAGGAGTTTAAATAAAGATTTTATCTCCAAACGTAACTTCCCTTTATTCTGACGACCAGCACCTCAAGTCAGGTTTAATGCAAAATTTAAGTAAGAAGTAATAGAACAGTAATTCTAAAGAGAAGTTACATTATTCCATGCATAAAGGAAAAAAGGGATTAAAATTAACATGGACAGTTTAAGTTGAACACCTAATAGAAAACAGGCCACATGACAAAGTTCATAACTTCACGCAGTGAATTAGAGGACAGGAATTCTGAAAACTGTATCACAATTATCAACAATTTTCAGCCTTCTTTATGAAAAGAAAAGGTTATTGTTGCAGAACTCTGACTTTGCATCTATCAAAAATTCACTTTAAGAGTGTTCATTTCAGGCAAATTCTGTACCTCTTCTTTTGTTCTACAGAAATACAATAGTAAATACAGATTAGGGGTGGACCACTAGTATTTTGTTTCATGCAGATGCTTCCAAGTAAGGGGCATCCAAAACTGTACTGTGAAGACTGAAGCACTTGTCAGCTTGCCTTCCTCTCTCCTAACAATCTCTTCCCAGCCTTTTTGGATCCTCATTATTGACAACAGTTAGCTCAAAAGACACCCAGATAAAGCAGTGGGGAGGGATAAAACTGCCACCAGATTCCTCTGCTCCTTCCAACAGAAGGGCGAGCGTCGGGGGCCAGGCAGATCTCAGCCCTGGCAAGCCCCAGCCTGAAGCACTCTGCTGCGCGTCTGTGCAGGCTCCCTCCATCAGGAGCCAGGTTTCCGGAGCTCTTCCGTGCAACTTCTGGGCAGCTCTACCTGCAGTTCAGCTGGTTTTTGTTCATTTGTATTTAAAAGCTGTGTATGCATATCCTTCCCCACAATGCAGCCAGCTCTTTCTGTTCCTCCTCCTACACACTTCAGTCCTGTTTCTCAGACTATCTCCTCCTGAACAGCCTATAGTCTAATAGTCTTTATCTAACATAAAACATGCCCAGAAGAGGAGACACCATCCTATACAAAGTTTAAAATTTCAGATTACTTGATCATAATTATTTTCACACTTTCTTTTACTTTCTATGGTCAGTGAATTGTCTTTTTGTAAAGATGAAAGTGGGCAATCAACGCTATAACGGTCCTTGCTATTCTACCTTCCTTTTAACATTGAAATTAGAGAAGGACAATATGCTGTGCTCTCATTAAAAGATAAGAAATGGCATTATGAAAGGGTCCTACTCATTAACACAGGGCACTTATCTACAGTATCAAGGGACCCAGTTCCAGTGGTTCGGAACTCCTGGTTATGTGACTAGTCACCTCAAAATATGTTATGAAATCTATAAAATTCATATGATTTTAGACTTAATACTGAAACCAGAGTAGAAAAACTGTGTGTGTAACCATAAAGAGCCTCATCCTCACTCTCCAAAATGATAAATGAAAAGCACAACTTGTACAGTAGAATCACAATGGTCCTGACTCAAAGCTGCTTAAAAAATGAGCCTTTTAAAAGTCTGTTTCTGCAGCACTGTACAGAAGCAAAGTCCAAAGGTGGAATTCATTAACCTACGCTCCTGTGGGTCACTAGGATAAAGGCACAGACAAGACACTGACTCTTCAGTCTCCCAGCCAATTATTTCTTAACATTGTTTCTCAAACCAAGTTCCTACATACATTTAAATTAAGGAAATGAATTCAAACTCATGCTTTATGCAAAGGACCCCTGGCCTTATAGAGCTGATCCAAGTACACGTGACTCCTGCAAACAACGAAGATGCCAAGTTTCTTTGTCAGTAGTCAGCATTACGGCTGCTCTCCGAAGCAATAATCCTTTCTCATGTACTAACCTGGAGCCTAATGACAACCACTACCAGTACACCTGGCTGATACCTGTGATGCTTTAAGCTCTCTCAAGAGGAAAATTGTTCGTCAACGAGCAGGAAAGCTGCCTCTTTTTCTCACTTTGGATCTTCCTGCCACACCCAAAGAGGCACGTAACAACCTGAGGAAACCACCAGACCTTTCAATGTCTCAAACTGCTGAAGAGACAGCAACTGAGTCTCAGGAGAAGTCCAGGAAGCTTTCTTCACCACAGTGCTTAAGATGGTAGGGCAGGAGCACTCCATTCCCAAGTACCTTCGAAGGTGCCAGGACTGACAGACAACCAGCCAGTCGGATTCTCCTCTCTTCCATCTCCACCATAACTTAATTGCCAACCGCAGCCTCAAGCAAACACCGACACTTCATAACAGGACAGCTATTGCCACAACCGATAGGGAACACACCACCTCATGTGCACGGCATGTGCACACACGCATACTCTCTCACAGGGAAAAATAAATCTAGGGAGTACCAAGAAATAAAGTTATATTCCAAAGCAGACGCTTCCCTAAGCATTTTCTTGATATCGTAGAAGATTTAACCTCATATCTAAGCACCTTCGATGTATGTGACCAAGCACTGGAGGTATCTAATTTTTATCATTATTATGTCTGTAGGCATCAGCAAATCCTAACTGACACATCCAGTACAAATTCAGCCTTGACAAGTTCAGAGAAACTAACACATTCTCAGATGACAGACAGGGTTCAATACAAGTGCAGCTGCTCTTCCAAGAAGCAAGGTTTCTTCTTTTACCAAATGTCAACAGCTTGAGCAAAAACTAAGCTGACTCATTGCAGCGCACAGCAGTTCAAATCCGCACCCCATCGCGCAGAAGAACCTCCGCAGGCCTAAGGCTGCCGATGAAGGCTGAGAGCCCCCCCACTGCACCCTACCATCAGCCTGCCGGAAGGTGGAAAGGCTGTATCCAAACCCCCCGTGCCAGCTCTTCCACCTTGTACACGAGCGTGCGCTGGCCAAGGCCAAAACAGTTTGGCTTTTCCTGCCATAGTTCATCCTTGGTTTTTGAAAGGGAAGGTTTACACGTGTAACACTCACCAGGGAAACTCCTTTCAGCACAAAGTGAAGTGCTGAAAACATACTCTCTGGGACTTTGTTTATAGCTATCACTGCAGCACTTTTTACAAACTACTCTAAGAAGCTCCCTCCTCAGCAAACTGCTCTTCCAAGACATTACTCCAAATGCTGCCTCCTCTTCCAACACTGGTACACAAAGCCTGGCACACGGCCCAGGGTCAGCTCGGAGGGAAGGCTGCTGGAACTCAGTTACTTTCAAACAAGACACTGCAGAGCCCGAGTTCATTTACCAAAGTACTTGTTTAGCCCAGGAAGGTGAGGAGCATAACAAAGGCCACAGGAACTCCACGGAATGGGGACTGCATAGGATCATTAGAGGATGCAATACAACCACATGGACAGCAGATTGCAAATACCAACAAAAACTAGCAACAGCATGTTTTAATCCTTAACGATGTTGACAGCGTAAGTCGTATTTAGTATTCCCAGTGGGACAGAAGGATGCTCAGAAGCCCCCTGCTTGTTCAACACCTGTGAAACAGCACCAGTTTGCATGATATGAGAGAATAGATGCATAGCGTACAGGTACGTGGAGTACAAGTACAGACAGCGAGCAACTGTTTTCAAAACAGAGCGGAAAGCAGGTGTTAAAGGGAAGGATATTAAAGGTCAGGTTACAAACGGAGCAGCTGGAACTTCAAAGCTGATAACCTAGTTTGAACTTAATCCTCATATTCTCCTGGTGACCAAGATGACCTGTTCCCCATTTAAAAGGTAATAAGGATGTCCTTTGTTCTCTGAAATTCAATGTACCTGAAAATATTCAGGTTAAAAAGCTCAGTCTAGTGAGTACCACCGCTTCTGTAACACTGGCAAAACCGCTAGAGACTACATTAGAACAGAATTTGGACAGATGGCTTTCTTTTGTTGGATAGGAAAAGTTGAGAAGTAGTTAAACGTCCTCCTTTACCCAGGGCCTAAATGTGGCTGTTCCACCGTGCTCCCCCCAAGCTGAAGGCCAGCATTTGTTTGAGCTAACAGCTGTGCTACCAGACCGGGTAACAAAAGTTCATGCTTTGAAGTGCTAAGAAACCTCTTGCTTCAGAACTGAGTCTGGTTCCATGGCAACAAATAGAAAGAGGTCCACAAAACCTGTAACACCTCAAACAGGACTGATAAGTGGAGTTCACTGCACTGTACCGTAACTTTACCCTAAGAATAAAAATCAATGATGGCTTCAGCCAGTTTTAGTAAATCTAAAGAAACTGCTTATCTTGAGCTTTGCAATTAAGGCAGCCTTTCAAAGAATGATGTTTGCCATTTCCGTATTTTATCACCTATTCATCTCATGCAAAAAAAAAAGTGTAAGTAAAAAAGGATAACTGAAATAATCATGTGTTCAAAAAGGTTAGATACAGCCAACACTGCTTAATGTCTTAAGTTTACTTCTAGAACCATTCCTTTGAAATGTAACATACTTCAGACATTATGTCCTAAAAATAAGAGGCATTTGCAAGGCCTTAAATGGGGAAAAAAAAAAAAAGTAGAATAGTTCTTTTCCTCAATCACCACTTTCATTTTTCAAATAAGTATCTGCATTTAACACACCTTATCATTCGTCCTAAAGCCATGTTTAGAAGAGGTCATGTAACTGCTTTATGTGGCAAATGATTTTATTTCAACTGAGTGCCAAATTTCCATGTCAGGTGTTCCCACGTCACACCAAACTGAAGGAAACAAGGTGTTAACAAAACTGTCCTTGAGGTTGGGAAAAATCATAGCAGTCATGCAAGTGTTTGGCAAGCATTTGTCTTTTAAACTTCAAGTGTTTATACTGACCAATAAAACGCTCCATCGCTACTAGACCACTTACGAATCCTCAGATGTCAAAGCTCTTCCATACCAGTATGTATCCTACCTATATTTATCTAGTTACGGGACATGAGGTTAAGGATCTTTGCCAAAACACAAAAGGCATCACTAGAGAAGCCTGGAAGAAAACTCTTGTTCTGAACTCCTTTTTCTGTAACGTAGCAGAAATCTCTCATGAAGATTTAAGATGCTTCCATACATGCTAAAGATAATACAGAATGGGATTCAGAGCCTTAGTAGGCAACATTGGCCTACTTATTCAGAACAGACCAATTATATTCATAATACCAATTTAAATTAAAATAGCAAGCTATTATCTCTTTCCAAGTAAAATATCATACCAGACATTTCTTCTATTGTCTCGTTTACTTTCATTGAGAAGACATGAATATATTTTACAGAAACATTACCTGGCAAAGAAGTTAGTAAAAGGTCCCAATATTTTTCGTTTACTGTCCACATCTGTCTCTTGACAACTCTCCTGCTGACTTTGATCACTGGTCTCTTTAGTGGAATTCAGGGTAACATCCGAGAAGTGCGCTTCGTCAGTCTCGAGTGTCACAATTGCACTTGAACTGCTTGTGACCACAAAGTCCAAAATGTCTTCATTGCTAACAGATAAAGTCGTTGAGAGTTCTGTGCTAAGACTCGAAACACTACAGACAGAGATATCATCACTTCGATTCAGAGTTTTTGAAGCTGGACTATAAAGTCTGACGGTGTCATACCCAGTTCTTGGAAAAGTAGAGGATTTTCGCACAGCATGATCATGTTCAGAAGTCAGAGAATGTGGAGGCACATAAGACGGCAGCGTGCATGCACTCTGAAAAGCTCTGTCAGGCACAATTTCAGGTTCTGACTGCTTTCGCTTCACATTTAACACACTGCAGTGAACAGGCTCTGGATTTCCTATTTCTAGAGTTGGAATACCGGAGTCCACTGATTTAAGGCTATGACAATCTTCTAAAGCACTGGAGTGCTGACCAGGCCCATATTCAGGCAATGAGAGAGATCTTGGGGCCCTTGAAGTCAAGTTTTGAAGACCCTGGATACTGCTGCCGACTCTTGTGTCCAGAATTCCCATCAAGCTCAAACCATTTAAAGAGTTGGATAAATTTATATCAGTTGTCTTGGGCCAAGTGGTAACTGGTTAAAAAGAAAGAAAAGACAAGATTATGAGTTTGCAGGGAGGAATTTTTTTTTTAATTACACTCAGTCCTGTCATAAATTAGGCTCTGTAATTAAAAGTTATTCATCTTCTCTTGCATATAATTAACATCCCTACCCCCTGCTTGAACAAGCAGGACAATGGCAACTTAATTTAGGCTTCTAGAAAATGTCAAGCATGAGAAGCTTTTCTTAAGCAGTTTGTGTGCCAGTGGTTGCTCCATAACCATCTTCTGAGAGTGAAATTACATGCTACAAAAACTGCAGTACTTTAATGTTCCACATCAATATTAATACAAAGATTTGAGATTGATTTCTATATAGTCAAACGCATATTTACTGATGTTGAGGAGCTATAAAGATCGTTTCCACACACTTTACATCTTAGACCAAAATTATAAAGTGTTCACTTCAATAGAATTTCTTAGCCTTCTTCTGGAAACCATAAAACTTGCAATAAATTTGTCACTCAAATAGAATGCATAATATATGAGCTTTGCATTAAGCGAGAGATGCAGAATCTGAATAGCTATGAAGTTATTCATACAGCCAACGTTTTGGCAATACACGAGGCACTTCACCAGTCCATGTTCAGTAAAACTGACACTTGCACATATATTATATTCACTGTACACAGGAACTACTATACTTCCTGTTTGCAATAAATATTCACCTGTCTACCCAGAGGCTGCCAGCAGGACAGTGAATCCAGTCAGTGCTCCACTTCCAGCCTAAATCTGAGTGACCCTTAAAGAGAGGGCAGTCAAGCACAAGCTGTGGGTTAGATGCAGTGTCCCAGTGGGTAACTGCAGCCTTTCACAAACGTGGAATAGCACCGGGACTGCTGCCCTGCCTCCCAGAACTGCTACTGACCCTTTAAAACACTTCTTGATTATTACTATGACATTACATACATGGTTCCATATGAATAGTTAAATTCTCTCCAGCTCTGCTGAAGTTTGCAATGTAATTACAGCAGCTGGCAGAAGAAATATGCACATATTGCTTCAGCTTCTTCACTCTGAAACACTTTCTGTGCTAAGTGTGAAGCCGTGAAGAATACTCCTCCCATCTCGCAAATGGCTCTCTTTCTAAACAGATTTTTCTCCAGCTCCTGAAGCTTGGTCTCCTGCTCTCTCTGAAGCGTAGCACTTAATTAAAGGTGCCACTTGTCCTCTAGGGGGTTCTCCCCCCATTCAACAAACAACTCATTTAGGCAAACTGGTTCCACCAAGCAGTTCCAAACCTCTGGCTAACAGCACTTCAGCCCTGCCAAACACCAGGGTTTGATACATTGTTCGTTCTTAGATCTGAGCCAATCAATATACTTTGGAGTTGTGATACAGGCAGGCAGTAAGTGAACGGAAACACATTTCAAACCTATTCCATTTCTCCAAATTGTAAAGATTTTTCCATAAGCCTTTAGCCGCATGAAAAGTTCATGAATCCAAATATAATTCGTAGGTTATACCAACTCCTTAACTGAACTACAGAAATGCTATGCGATCCATCACTCCAATCCACTTTTAAGTGTAAGAAAAAGTCAAGTAAAAAAACCCTCTGGTTATTCCATCTTTTAGACATTTCCAGAACTTTCTAACAGCCTATGTACTATCCATTCAAATCAATTAATGCATCAATTGCCTAATCCTTTGGATAAGCAAGGTTTCAAACTTACTGTTTTGACTAAAAAGCTGGTGAAGACGTACACTTTTCTTATAGAGTTGCTATAGCAACTTTTCTTTTTTCACATTACCATGGTTTGAAAGGTTTACATCCTCTGCAATTTTAAGTAATGTCTTCAGATAGCTAGCATACAAACTGCATACATTATGAACATCTCTGTTCGGTAAACTAAAATTGCAAGCACCAGCAAACAAATATCCTAAACAACAGTTCCTGAATACAAGCAAACTATTATACCTCTTGAAGTCAACCGTGTTAGTCAAAGTGCACAAAATATGACATAATTGAAGTATTAGATGTAATTACTTCTGCATAGGCTTGAATCTCCTGCTCTTAGACCTTCTTGCTATTTTTCTAAAACAAGTTCGACTTTTTTCTCTTCCCCATGCTCACCCACTCCTTCATACATGTTATATTGCTCTTTAAATTGAGAGCTTATCCAGCCCCAACGTTTCTCTAAAGCACTTACACACAATATGGAATTTGACAAGCAAGGGTGCAGGTGTTTGCTTTACCACAATTCATACTTATTAATGCATCCAGGAAACGCAGTCCAGAAAATAAAGTTCAGAAATGCAATCTGCCAGGAACAACGTTGATGATGTTTGGGTAAATGGCACATGTTCCCATAATGAATTCCTCCACTGACTGCCTTCACTTCTGCTCAGTAACTTTCCTATAGTCCTTAGCTTATTTGCACGGCTCTTCCTGACTAAGCTTACAAATGGTAAGCATTCAAGCAGCCTTGGGAAGAGCCACTAAATGCAGCAGCTCAAGAGGCAGAACAATTCTGTAAATGAGAGTTCAAAGTGAAATGAAAATAAATTTCCATGCAGGGTGCTGAAGCTATTTTGACTTGGTTTGATAGTTTTTTAAGGAGGAAATTTAACAGGAAGACATCCTTTAAACAGGCAAACAGCAAATGCAGAAGTACGTAACAGCCATAGCTTGCTGGAGCAAATTATGCAATAACAAGCTACAGAGGTTTTACAGTTTAGCAAAACTGTGAGAAGCTCTGAAGTATACCCATCAAGGGCCTTCCATGAAAACTCGAGACGTGATCAGCTGTCAAAAACATATATGAGAACTCCTTGATTCATTTTGCATTGGGCTGTTGTAGGATTGCTTTTAAGAATGCAGTGATATTTATATTCCTTATTTTAGCTGCTTCGCTGGTAAGTGCAGAAACTGATGATTGACGTCAAACATTCAAAGTGTCATGTGTGCCGATACTAACTTCTTTCCACAAATCATTTGTTAATGTAACATTATTGTAACATCACCACCATGATAAACATGGTAATAAGTATTATTAGCATAATAAACTCCTGAAAAGGAATAACCAATTTCATCTGTACAACCCCCATAATCTCCATGATTTATTTAGATGGTAATATATTTACATAGAATTGGTATTTGTAGAGTCTTTCCTAACATCCCATGTCTTACACCATGATCTCATAAGTGTTAATATCCCAGAAGAGAGGTAACAAGAGAAAGGGAGATACAAGAGTACAACAGACGTAGGTCACAAGTAGCAAGGACAGCGTGGGTAGGGATTATTTACATATTAATTTTTCCAACATAAGAGCTACGGGGCACCAAACAAAGAGTTGTAGCCAGGCTCAAAATTAACATCAGGACATAGCTATTCATGCAATGTGTACATGAACTGAAGAACTCCTTGCCATAGCACCCTGTCAAATGCTAGAAGTTTACATGCAAGTTCACAAAAAGAAAATCACTTAAAAAAAATAAAAAAAGATTCCTAAACACAAAGAAAGTCAGGAAATCCCTGAACTGCAAGTGTCAGGACTTCAGGGAAATATCAATAAACATTAGCCCTGCTTATAGGCTCTCTCCCAGGTAAATTCTTCTGTCTGACAGGTGGAGTTTTGGTCTGACCCAGTATGGCTGTCCATACAGCCTTACATTCCTGAGATTCTAATCACGGCATGTAAGAAGGCATGTTCTGACAACACCAGAGCTTTAAAACAGATTTTGACTTTCCATGTCGCCTAACTATGCTAAGGGAAGAAGTTATAATTGACCATAATTTCTAAAACATGTAGAATAAAACAGCTTTTTTAAGCCCTTTTATTGTAAATTATGTATAAAAAAAAGTTAACACCACCAAATTGTTAGAATAAAACAAAGACCAGAAATAAGCCAACTCAAGTCACATTCTTCTAAATTTGCAGTGACTTGCAATGCAACTTAGGCAAGGAACTTGTTTACAGGTATGGCATGACTAAAACAGCCTTTGTATCTTCTTGCCTCACAGAAGATTAGAAGAATGGTTTACATATACTGCTCAGTTATCATATCAAAGGGTTAACATCAACCCTTTTTTATCACCTTGTCTCTTCAACACTTATTTCTGCCAGCAATTTTTTTTTTTTTTAAGAGTAAGGAACTTTGTCAATTACAGAATCTTGCAACTGCTTCTTTCTTCCTAAAGGAGAATTTTTTTTTTTTTTTAAAGTGAAAGGTTTAAAGTCTTCATGCAGTTGACAATATTTTTATTGTACAACGTGTTCCTTGGTACATTCATTACTGCTACCAAGTGCACGTGACCTCAGTACACAGGAGCATCAAAACCAGTTCTGTTTATTAAAACATTTCTTGGTTCAGATTGTTTACGTTCACATGCTAACAGCCACAGCGCTGCCAACAGCAAAGAATTCCTGAGGCTACAAAACAGCCCAGCTTTTTACAAAGGCATGAGATACAGTGATTAAGGCTACATATGTAATCACTGCCAAAACTGTAATGGCAAAAAAGAAGAGAAACGACTTGGGATTTTTTCATTAAGCAGCCGTTTATCTAACTCCCAGCTGGCTCCCTTCATGAAGGGTGAGCTTCGCAAACCTGGCTTGTGAGCACAGCACTCGGAGAGTGATCATAAGCAAACCATTCACGGCTTTTCCACTTTTTTTGCTACGTCAGGCAGGCAGTAAAAATGAGTCACGGTGTTTTACCAAAGTCTCTGTTCCAGAAGCAGTTTGCATGGCTTTTTTTTTTTAATCTCCCCCAGTATTACCCAAAAATTTAAGACCAACGTTAAGTTAGCAGCAGTATCATAAGAACTTTAACTAATGTTACAAGGTCCCCAACGCAGTTTTATTCAGTCCTCGGGAATCACCTAAGAGGCTTCGGTTACGCAGACTGCGAGAGATGAAACTTGCTGCCTTTTCACAGGCTTTAAGTCTGACTCGGCACCGTGAAGGGTTCCTAGCCGGCGGCCTTGATGAGAGGGGGGGAAAGGCACACACAAAAAAAGCCACCAAC
>VXAL01012533.1:426385-455429 GCA_013399475.1 Chauna torquata
TGGCACGCGGGGGAGGCGGCCGCTGGGCGCCGGGGCTGCGCGCCGGCCGCCATTTTGAATCGCCTCCGCGCGCAGCGAGGCGCGGGGCAGCGGCGAGGGCGGGACGCGAGGGCTTGGCTCGGTCACGGCCTCTCAGCTTGGGCGGTGTGGCGGCGCCGGGCTGAAGAGTGCTGGGCTTTGACTGAGGGTTTAACTCGGAGGGGTTCCGTGCCCTGCGCTCCGACGGAGCCGCGCTTTCGTTACGGGACAGCCTCGGCCCGTGTGCTGGCGACTGCCCCCAGGCCGCAGCGCGGGGAGCCGGGACGCTGCGAGGCCGTGGTGGGGCGGGCCCGGGGGGAGGAGAGGAGAGCTGCGGCGAGGCTCCCCGTGTCTTCCGGGCTGGATTTAAGAGGAAAACAAAATTTGATATTTTACACAAGTTTGGGCTGTGGAAAGCGTCGGTCCGGGGGCACCAAGTGAGGGTGTATCCGCATTTCGATGGAATTGAACCATAATGTCAGAAGTCGGGGTGCTAGGGTGATTGTTGGTATCCTAGCATGTTTGATTTATGTTTCTTCTCTCTTAGCCTTACCTTCTTTTAATCCCGTCTCACAGTGTTCTCTTCTGATGTTTGCATCATTCGCAAAACTTGCTGTGTGCATCCCTTCTGCACCCCTATGCTGAAATCAAAGGAGTTAGAAGCATTCCGTACCTTACAGGAGCTGAGCTCTCATGTTTCCATCCCTTCTCATCTTTGAAACTCATTCTTACTTTTTTTCTGAAAAAAAAAAAAAAAAATTCTGGGTAGCACCCAAACTCAGTGATCGTATCTGTAGAATATGTTAACATACCAAAGTGAAATTGTTGGCCACTTTAGGCGAGCATATAAATACCAGCTTCTCATGATCTCACTCGCACCTGTTAAGTCTACTGTGAAGCTGGAAGTGTGAGTGCAGCAAATGTAGGAATATCTGAACTTGTATTAATGTAATTAGTTAAATATCAAGAACAGCAAAACCATGATTACTTAAGCTTTGATGTGGGCAAGTTACACCTTAAGAAACTGTCCGAGTCTGAGGTAAACTTGTACTGAAGTACTTGCCACTGTGACCCCATTGACAGCAATTCCGTGCTATCAAGATGAGAATTAGCTCATTATCAAGATGAGAAGTAAGCACTTAATCATCATCAACCAAAAATTATACCTCTACAGATATGACTGGTTCAGAGAGGGAGAAATTTCAGCATTTATTACACTGGATTTGTAAGATGAATATAAAAAAGAATATGAAATTTAAAATGTCACAAATTTCTCCGTATCTTTCTTTGAAAATCACTACTACCTCTGTAAGACGCCTTTCATATTACTGTTAAAACAGGATAAATAAAGCAAAACAGCTTTGAAACACTATAATATGGTGTTATAGTGTTATAGATACATGTATAGTTTATGCAAGAGATACTATTTTGGAAGATACACTGTCACTAATTCCTTTTTCAGTATTAACATTTTCCCTCAGTTTTTGAGAATGGAAATCAATTCCTGTGCTGGAGCAACTAGAAGATCATACTGTCACCATGGTATCATCTAGCTTTGGTCAAAGTGGTTAGGTCCTAGCGTAAATAACAGAATGGAAATCTACAGTCATGAATTCTATGTCTGTGGAGTGTCTCCAGAGCAACTAATTATACTCCTACCTTTGTAATTTTATTTAGGATGAAGAAACTGTTAGAAAAATCTGCCATAGGAAATCTTTCAGCAGTAGCAGAGTGTAGAGTAAGCTAAAAGTTTCAAATCAACTGAGGGAGTCAGGCACTTAAAGACATTTTGAGTCAGTACTTATTCAAGAATAGAGTTGTGCCTAACAGTCATAATGCCTTTGAGATCCCGGGATTTATTTTAGTGTATGTTTTCCATTTCCAACCCACAGATGACTCTTCCTCTTCAGCTGGCATACTTTTTGATACCTACTCACCACAAAACTCGTACTGTTCTTTGCACTGAAGAAACATACAAGAACAACCAGGATCCCACTCAGCTAGGCAGCGTAAAAATACCAGGGTCAGCCTTAAAATGTTTACAGAAAATCACAGGCTTGTCAGTATAAAACATACACTCTTTACTACATGTGAATGACTGTATACTTTGTTGAAATGAGCAGTAGCGTTTTGGTTGTTGTGAGCTATTAGCAAAAGTTGACTTTTTCCAGCAACAGTTAGCGTTAGTTCTGTTAAAGCTACCTCCATCGGAGATAACATAGTTTCTATCTGCAAGTATTGTGTAGTATTATTCCTCTCTATTGATGAAGGGCTGAAGTTATGGTGGCTGAAGATAGCTTCCTACCATTAGCCCTCATGAAGTGTGGAATGTCCTAATTACTGAAAGGAAACTGAACAGGTACTACCAAGTGCAGGAAGTATAAAGGCATAACTAAGTGCAAAGGGATCCTTCAGGACCTTTGTTTTTCAGCCGTGCAACGTTTAAAGGACTTCATCCAGAAGGGCATGCTGAGAAATGGACTGTTCCTGTTTTAATAGTTGGACTGTAAGTAAATCCTCAAAAGCATGATAAAAAGTCAGCTTTGGTGCTGTATTTTTTTGCTAGCATGTCACACGTGCTTGTTAGTGTTTTTTATGTTTAAACCTGCTTGACTGTTTAAGTAGTTAGAAAAAGAAAACTTAGCATGAAGTGTCATGCGCACAGAGTATTTACAGGAAAAAAAGTTTGCAGTGGTTCGAGGTTTTTTTGGTATTAGATGAGATGTTTCCTTCCTGACTTATTTGGAACCTGCTAAATGCTTCTTGAAACAGTGAAACATGAAATGAAAAATAAACCCAAATAAAAATGTGTTCAGTCTTCACCATAATCTGTAACAGGGCAACCTGGCAAAATGAAAAGGACAAAAATAAAAAATTCCTGAGAAACATTTACACTAACCATTTAGGGTGGTTATCATCAGTGTTCTGGCATTGATTTACAGTCAGGTAAGCCTTTAAAATAAATATTTAAGTCTGTAAAAATTCCTGGGACAAAATCCTGATGTTTTGTTCAAGAGTGTCTTGCCTGCAGCTGCTGTGTAGAAATGAAGCACAGCACAGAGCAGCCTGGAATTGGTAACTGATATTCACCTAGCAGACAACAACACCTAAGTGGTCTAATAATAGATCAGTGCCAGAAAATTTAATTTCTAGAAAACATTCATTTCAAAAGCACTGTCATACAAACTCATATTCATGCCAGCAGAATTCGTGTGCTCTGTTCTGTCTCAATGATTTCTCCAAAATATGCATGCCTATGAAAAAGTGTGCAAAGTACTAGTCCTTACTTTGCTATTTTGGAACAAAGTAAAGAACAGAAATACAAGCTCCGCTCATGCTTCTTAGCCTGTAGATGAGGGAAATCATTCTCTGCTTACTCTTTCAGTTCTGTTCTGAAGCTTCAACAATTTTGCAATTGAGAAAACTTTTTTTTTTCTTTTGAGAGCTAGATGGAACTGTCTGGATTGAATTTTTGTTCAGCATGAGCCAAGTAGGATGCAGGCAAGTTTCAGACAGCCAAACTGAGCTTCATTTGAATCAGCTGTGCAGTTCCCTATCCATCCTGAGGTCAGCAGTTCTCTGTCATAAACTAGTAGAAATTCCAGTGTAATATTTTTTTTCTAACCAAAGGTTTGCGTGTTGTGAAGACCCAACAGTCCCACATCATTGTGTACCAGATGATCAGCAACACCTGCCTGGATTTCCCTATCATTTAAGGTAGTCTTAGCTCATGCAAGCAAGGGCGCAAGTATGCTTAGTGTAACAAGTGACGGATAATCTCTGTTACAGTCCATCGTGCTAAGAGACAGAAAAGTTCACTTCTGAAGGTGTCAGAACAGAGATGAGACTGATTTTTTTCCTCCTTGTTTTACAGAATTACTTGTATGTATGGGTAAGTAACTAATGCCTTATTTGTGGCACAGGAAAAGGGAACAGTGAACAGATTCAGGTTTCCACTACTGACTTGTAACGGTGAGCAAGATGACTCGATCAAAAAGTGTTACCTGACAAGCAAATGGTGATGAGAAAAATGGAGAATAATTATGCTTTTCTACTTCAAAGTCATCACGAATTAATTTTGTTCTCACAAAACTAGTATTTGCCTGTCTTTTGTACATCTGTGATTCATAGCAGTTCATTTCCAGCACGGCCACCATCTGCATGGCCTTTCCTACCAGCAGTGGAAAGTCTGTCCTACAAACCATTTTAATAGGTGTGGGATGAGTTAGGAACAGCTAGAGAAATTGCCATTTCAGTCTCCCAAAAGGATGGTTCCTTCCATAGAAATTTAATCCTGATAAATGCAAAAGGATGAGGAAACTGAAACCAGGTCTATAACTACCACTACTGTTAACCATTCTGTTACCGCTGGGTAAAAATAGACTTCTATGGTTTAAAGCTTCCCTCCATGAGACAGCAAGAAAAAGAAAAGCAGGAAAGGGTAGGAGAAGACACCGCGAGACTTTCCAGCACTTCTGAATTGATACTACCAAAACCAGACGCATGTGACTGTAATGTTTCTGTCATTGTCTACAAGGTATTTAGGAAAATGAGTAAGAAAGTGTGAAGGAGTAAGTCTATACATGCTAAAAATATTGCTTCTTCTATTAGTATCTCAGTACAATTTAAATTGTTTCCAAAAGCAAATAGATTAATTCTCTAACACAAAAGGCATTGCACCCAGCATATGGTAACTTTCTGTTGGAAATTGCTAGGAAAAAAGCAAGGAAGTACTGAACTAAAAATTAGTTGTTGTCTAGAGGTAGTAATGATGAATGAAATCAAGTAATACTCAATTTGGGCAGATAACATCCAATTAATATTTCTGTATGAATTTGTAGTGTTTCAAAGGACTTGATGTTTGTCTTGAATAAAATCATAGGAAAACTGGAGGAAAAATATTTAAAAAGCATGAATGAGACTTGAGACTTCTTGAAGGAGACTTGTCAAATAGACAAGGGTTCCAGAATCAATAGAATATGGGCTAAAATCCCATCTCAAAGTGAAGACAATTAAAAGCCAAACACCAGTACAGAAATTAGAAGTTAAGGAATGTACTTAAGCTACTGATGAGTATTACGAGCTAAAAAAGAAACAAGCAATACTAATAAAGGAAACATTCAATACCAATTTCTGTCCTGTTTTTGGAAGGGATCAGGGTGCCTACCATAGCACGTAGGGATTATGAAGCAAATTGTTCCTTGGAAGATGGGCTTTAACCACTCACAAGTTACTCTTTTTTCAAACACAAGCTACTGGGATGAATAAAGGAAAAACTGCACACAATTTAATGTCCCACAGACAATCCAAAGTTTCTTTTTTTCCCCTCTTTAAACTTTTTTCCTCTTTAAACTATGTATCAATTTACAAGCCCTTCTGGATATAAGCTGTTCCTGTATGGAAAATAGGATTCACAGAGCTCTGGAGTTCATTTTGTTCCTCATTTTTCCCCCAAGGCAAGATGTACGTGTACATACCTACATAATTTCTGGCACATTCGTCTAATCTGTTCCTAAAAATCTCTGATGGGGGAGGTAGCATCACATTTTTAGGTGCTTATGTATTTGCTCTCAGTACCTCGACTGTACTGTGGTGCCATTTGCTAGGGCATTTTCTTGGTTACAAACAAGAAAAGCACTGAAATGAATGTGAAAACATACTCATCTATACTTTTTAACAAGCTTGATTGTTTAGATAATTCATAGAAGAAAGAAGAAATTCAAGAGTTTGAGAATGCTCAGTTCTGTGATATAAGGAACGTAGCTACCTGTCACTGTGTCTGTTTCCTCATAGTTGGAAAAACATCTACACAGCAATGACGGGCAGTGAAGCCTTCTTCGTTAACGGTGATGATTTCTAAAACCTTTATACGAATTGTAGCAATATTACATAGCCGTTACTACTACTAATAAAAGTGACCCTGCAGTGCAGTGACAAGGAAAGACACTTATTACTGCATTTACACCTCCTCATGGTCTAGGATTGACTGGGTTCTACAGCAGCAAATAAATTACAGTAAGAAAGAGTTCTTCCAGGAACACTTGCCCTACAGGAAGGCTCTCGGGTAGGAAAAGGCAGCGTACGTGGAAGCCTCCCAGTCCGTGTCCTTGGTGTGTTCTTTGTAGGTGACGCTATACGAACGATGAAGCAGGGCAGGGAAACTAATGTTTTGCCACTCACTTTTATCTCCACAGCCTACTGACCCACAGCCGGCTCTGCCAGCTTTGTCTTTCCTTTAAGGCCCATTATCATCATATTGAGCTTATAGGTGGCTCATAAAAATTTATAAGCACTTAGAACACTGGAAAAGGGATCTTACTGTACAAAGCTACGATGTACCAGGTAAGATTCATTTGCACAAAACCTTACCAGTTTCATGGGTTATAAGAGAAAATTATTTGAGGTGCTATACATGAAGAGTAGACAAACTCATTGGGGATAATATTCAAATATGCAGCTGCTGGCACAAAAAGAACGAGTTACTGACAAGGAATCCTGGAAGGACAGGCTCTCCAGGAAGCGCAGTACCTTTCCATGTATTTTCACCGTGGACAGCACCTCCACTCCCACGAAGGCACAGTTTGACACGCATGTAAAGCCTGCCCTCCACTGACAGCAGCAATTGCTGCCTAGGACTGTTCAGTATTTTTTGCATGATAGAAGCATTGTTTCGACTGGAAACAAATTCTTTACTATAGGTGGACTTCTTTCTAATCGAGATACAACAACTGAAAGGCCTCACAGATCATATTTAATTCTTCTATCAAGCACCTTTATGTACACAATGAAACTCCTTTAGCTGTACTATTTAAAAGAACTCAAAAATAATTTGTTTCCAAGATGAGTTTGAAAACTTTAACTACAAAGTTTAAACACAAGGTAAAGCTTGCGACATATTCATGAACAAAAGTATTCACCCAAGTTCCTCACAGCACAACTATTTTCCCTTATGTCTCAAGTACATACCTAACTATTGTTCTCATTGCACCTCTAAATCTGGGGAATCAGAATCATTCTACACAGAAGCTCAAGTCACTACAGCTGTAAAATTAGAACAACATTATGCGCATTTCCACTAAGCAGAATGCCAGCTTTTTTTTTTTCCCCCCTCCTCTAAAAGACGTCCAGCTATGGAGTTAGGAGTATGCATTTTCTCGTCACAGAGAGTTTTTCTAAAAGCAGAAGTCAGATACAGACCATTTGATGGTTGAACACAAGTTCAAAGCACAAAGTCTGCTAGCCCACAGCCCATACTATACAAAAATAGAGGTCTTGTAATGTGTTCTCTAAACATGAAGGTGTCATTACAAATTAATTTTTGGATTGAGATCATGACATTTTCTACAGAAATAATTAAAGTGGGGACTAAGCTTGTTATGTTTGCTTTGGCTGTCTTGTATTCTCATCTTGTTTTTAAGTACATATGCAGTATATTTAATTTATTTAAGCTTTTCCAATACAAAACAGGAAAGAATATTGCAATGAGAAGAGACTCCCAAACAAGATACCTCATGCTATCTCTTCAGCGTGATTAATTCCTAACTGGCATGTTGTATCTAAGTTATATACATTAGCCAAAGAAAATAAAGACACCCACACACCATCCAATTGTCCTTTTATATTTTTTATTTGGTGTTAAGTAACTCCACAAGAAAACAAAATCAGTTACTCTGGTGTACGTGAAATCAGAACAATACAACCACTTGAAGCAAAAAGTAGAAACAAATTTCAGCCCAGGAATGGAAAACTGATACTTCAGTGCTATGGATATGCAATGCGCTTCATACCACAGTGCAGTTCAGCGTATGCCAACCTTTAATGCTTTTGTTGTTGTTTTGTTTGTGTTTCTATCCATAAAGAAAAACTAAAAACCACACTTCAACTCTCACTGAAAGCTTTAGAGCTTTAGCCATTAAACTATGAAAACAAGTAAAGACAATTTGTTATTGCCCAAGCTCAAAATACGATTTTATTTCCCCAAAGGTGCTGGAATTATTACATGCCACAATGTAACTATTAGCAACACCTTTGTTATTTTTGAGCCCTTTCTTACCAAAGAAGCAGCTCTAGCCAAAATTAACTGAGCCGAAGTTTGTGTTTGAAATATGTCCATTTGGTCATTTCTTGTTCTTGAATGAAGTTCTATTCCATTCTTCACTGTAGTGATTTGAAGAATTTACATGTAAAGTTCTTTTTTACTTTCATGTTACAATTAACTAGTTCTCAGTGCAGGTGCTAAACAACCTCTCAAGGAAGCTCCAGAAGAAAGTAAAATATACAGAAATCTATCCAAAGTCTGCAAATAAATTAAGAAAAGAAACTGTAAAGTGTCAAAAGATTTGTTGTATGAATACAAACCCTAAAACATAGTTTAATAGGAGGACCAAAAGAAAGTCCCTGGGTAAGGACAAACCAAGCCAATTTTAGGTAAGGATCTCAACAAAAATGTTGCACAAAGAATGGCGTGGTTTTCTAACCATGTATTTCAATTCTTACACTGTCAATTGAGTAATGGCAACAAAACCCAGTTATTCAGAAAACCTTTCTAGCACAGAACATATTTCAAAGCCAGTTCAGCTCACAGTTCAAACAGCTATAGTTCTCATAAGGTTTATTGCCTCTCAATATTAATGGTTAAGCTTTTCAAGTCAGTATTGGACTTTCTGCACTTCCTGATGTTATAGACATGCTGCTATTGTATAATTAGTTGTTTGTTGTTGTTTTTTAAACTATGAGTTGGTAAAAACTTAGAATGTTTAGTTTTGCAAATATTGCTCCTCCTGGCTTATACATTTTGCATAATGTGTTAAAAGCACAAGGAGTTGATAGTCTTGTACAGATGCAACTTGACAATGTATTGACTTTCTAAGTTAACAAAATAAAATTTAAAAGCAAGTCACATAAAGCAACAATCACTACTGCAATCACACATGTATGTTGTAAGTCATCACTTTCCCTACCCCCACCCACCACACACATAACTTGCCCCACACATTCTCTCAGAAACACAAAATGAACTACAAGATTTACTAAATTACAGCCACAACAGCAGCTAACTGCAGCAGCCACAGGATTTCTTTCAAGTGAAGCACTGACCCTTTGCATTTAAAACATTGAACACTCTGAGCATTTTAGATAGTTTCAGTCATTCAGGCTCAAATTCAGCACAGGATGCTTTTGCAGGTTACATGAATACCATCATTTGCAACAAGACAACATTCTCATTACTTGTTACAAAATTCACAACAATCCACACATCAACCCAGTGGTTTATTATTTTTGGTGTTACTTCTTTTTAAACTTCTGCCCTACATCGGCAAGTTGCTAAAAAGGACAAAAAAAAAAAAAGAAAACAGGAAAAAATCCACATTGCCTCCATACCTACAAAAAATCCTTGGCTTCTCCAGTTAGCAAAAATACAAACCATGGTATCCTCAGTGTTGGTTTGCGGGAGGGGGGGAGACGGGGAATCATAGGATAGAAAACACAGTTTCTGTAAGTCTCTAAAGCACAACCCTGTTGTTCCTACTTCAAAGTTATGAGATTTACTGAATGAAGACTGGACAAGTCATTCATGCTTTTCTCCTGCATTCAGAAAGGCACTGATAGATTACAGTGTTAAGTATTTATCTCCCAGTTCTTAAAGAACAAAGCCTAATGTGCCGAAAGCTAAAGTCTCTGAATAGCAGAAGTAGTTGTAGACACTGCGATGCTAAGAAGATAGTAATAGTGGTAGGGCTACAGTTACGAATGAAAATAACTGCAATTAAGATGCAAAAAAGCAGTGGTACTACTAAGACAAGCACATGCACATCCATTCTTGATTTGACAACACAATCTAGTCTAGTTCAAATAGCCAAGAATTTAACAGTTTGGGGGTTGAAAAAAAATCTTCAGCAGGACAGCTGTGTCCTCATCTATAAAATAAGCAAGAAGAGAAAGATAAATACACATCTGAATCCATTAACTGAAGAGGAAACTCAAGTTGTTGTTTTAGAGTTACAGACCCTCAAGAAGGATAGTTTTCCATCTCATGTTACTTTTAAATCATCTGTTCTACTCTGCAGTTTTTATAATTGAGTTCGAGAAAAAAGCTCCTCCTCACACGGATCAGCCCATTCACTTCCACCTTCTGAAGCTGTGTCTTCAGAGCTGGAGCTATCGCTGGAGTAGATCTTCTTCCTGAAGCCATTTGGTTTTGCCTCAGCATTTATATCATCTGCACATCTTGCTTCATAAACAGAAGAAACCTAAGGATTTAAACTGACAGTGTTGATAGGGAACGATAAAAACATTCTTGCTTTTTTCTGGGCTGGTAAATTATGTAGTTTTGTACATGTTCAAGAGAAATGTCACAATTAAGGGTAAACTCTCCTCTTTCCTGACCTGTAAATGTTGTCTCCAAATTTTGGTAGTATTAAATATCAAGAAAACACAGAACAAATCTGACTGAATTTCAAGCAAAACCAGAATATTTTCAGCTGAATAAGTAAAGTTACAGCAAGCATGTCACAGTGTTAAATTTAAGTGCTATCACCACCATGAAGTTTAAAACTACATCAGTAAGTGCAGTTATGCATGAAGATTTTCCCTACAGCAAAAATTACCATTACGTGCATCCGTTTTTTGCTTGTAAGGAGGACAGAATTCAGCATACATTATGTTTACTCCTTTAATTACTGTTCCTTTCTGGCTTCATAGTGCACATCAGCCAACCCTATGGTTAGTGAAGTTTGAAGCCGAGGATAAAAGACTCATAGGTTTAACACACATGGCACACAAAAGCCAAGTGTTCCTGAAGGAAACCGAATTTCCTTAACTACTAGAAGTACAACGCTCAGCACTCTGCGGAGTTTTCAGAAGAATGCTCAAGACACAGAAGAGATTAAAAAACAAAGTAAGGGAAGAAAAGCTTTTGAAGGTTTTTGTAGTAATTTCATTTGAGGTCAGACTGAAGACTCTGAAGAACAGAAAGACACGGTGGCATACCCTTATAAAAAACTCCTCCCCCAAACCGATGACAAACTTACCATATTAAAATCTAAAAGATGTTCATCATCATTGGATATTTCCTTTACATCTGCAAATTCTCCTACACCATTCTCTCCCTTGGCATTTGTATAACACTCTTACAGTGTGTGAGGAGTGTTCCAGAAGAAAAGAGGAAGAAAAAACAGAATTAAGGAACACTGTTATTTACATTTAGCTAAAATAAATGCACATAGAGAAGTACTCTTGAAACTCACACTCTATGTCACTTAAACTCTGTGCTTAGGGGATTCTAGTTTGACTTCCTTAAATAGCTAAGCATAATATCTTACGAGGCTTCACCAGGTCTTACCTGGATAACCAAATAAAACCAAAACAAGCTATTTAGTTAAACATTTTAAATAATAACGTACAAACAGCAAGAATTACTTTATTATAAATGGTTCCATACATTTTTCAATTTTGATACTGCATATCAAATATCAGATATTTCTATACCCCCACAAAATATAGTGCAGCCTGATATTGACTGAAGCTCAAAGACAAATGAAAATTTGATGTGAATGGCTGTAGTTTCCATTTACCAGAGTAAGCTTTTCCATATATAATAACCACATATATCATATCAATATAAACGGATCACGTGCATCAATGTCCGCACATAAAACTATCCATACAGAAAACTGAAAATTTGTGAAAGAATAACATTAGCTCTGAGGATAAAGCTCTGGTTAACTTAGTCTAAAAGATAAAAACCTGGAATTATTTATTTAACAGAAATTCTGCCACTGCATTAAGTGGGTTCTGGACTTCTCAGTGTTTTACACTGTATATTCTGTCTTCCTCTGATGAAATAAGGTGGTGAAGCACCGAGATAATTTGTGAGTTCAACCAGCAGATGTCAGCAAAAAGATTACACAAGTCACTCACAGAAATTAAAGGATTACTCCGCATAAAATACATTCAAGGCTGCAAGTCACTGCATTTGCTATTACACCAATAATAACTCTGCAATTACTACTGTGGAAAAAAACAAAACAAAACAAAACTTTATGAGGACACTACATAACTTTACTTTGTAAAGTTACCAAGTATTTTTCTAATATGGGAGGTTCAGGAGGCGAATCAAAGTCCTGTCGGCCTCATCCCTTTTTCACAATGCAAACACATCTCTACAGCTGGGAGCTCAGTAAGCAAAGATGTTTTTGAAAGTAACCTAAACTGTCCTAAACACCGAAGTAAGGGCACTTAGGCACTGAGAAAAAGTTTACTTGGCTGTATTTTAAGGTGCACTCTAAAAATATTTCAGTAATAACTACTAATCTACTTCCATATTATTATGGAACCAGGTCTCTGATGAAAAGTTTCTTGCACTGAGCCTCTACCAACAGAAAGCATCAGACATCCATCAATTTAGTACACAGAATGTTCTTGTTTATCTTCTTGCCTTCTCCCCACAAAAGATAAATTGGTATGCAGCAAAATCCAGAGCAAAAAAAAGCTCTGGATTCTTGCCTGTGTCCACAGAAAACCTGGCCTTGGGCCAGCTGTCAGATGCTACAAATTCTTGGGAGGCAACAGAGAGAGCTGGAAGCACACCTGCTTTTGCTTATGAGCAGCCTGCCTCCCACGACTGGACTTACTCTGTGTGGGACAGAAAAATTCCCAGACTGTCACTGTGAAAGGAGTGGCCAAGAGGCAGATCCATCTGCTTCCCAGCTTGAGAGAAATTCCACGCATTCACAGGATAACTAGCATGTTGTTTATGTGAACCCATAAAATGTAGTTATCATATTTTCACAATCTGGTAAAATTAGCTGCCGAAAAAGTATACAGGTTGAAATATATTCAAAAATGTAATAAAGTATTTTCAGAGTCAGAGGTTAATATTTGGTGCAAAGCCAAGCTCTGGAATTAAGTGAATCTGTATAAACGGTGAGACTATTTTAAAAGCACTTCCATTTAAGGACTATTTAAAAGCATGCTAAAGATTACAAATGTAAGTTAAGCATCACATCACAGTTCTCTTTCAGATTATCATGAAAATCTACTGTTGTTTTTTTTTTTCTTCTTTTTTAAATACAGATCTTTTTTCTAATTCATGTGGAACAATTCAAATCGATAACAAAGACCACTTAATTCTAGCACAGGTGCAACGACAAGTTAGTTCAAACATGCACAGCTTCTTACCTTCACACTGTGATGCAGGAAAAAGGGGAGAATAGAGCGCCTTTTCCCACCAGCATTGCTTTTCCTGGCTGCCTCTCATTCTCTGCAGATCAGTATTCAATACAGGAAACCGTTTAGACAATAATCACGCTTCATTATGCCATAAATAATATACTTACACGTAAAGGAGGAAACTCTGGTGTTACAACCAATTTGCTAGGTAGTATAGGTCACACTGCTCAATTTCTAACACTAATGGGAAAGGACTGTCAGCCTACATCCATTACCTGAACTGCTATAGCTGTATGAATCCACTCAGGTGCTTGTACTTTACCAATACAGAGTTGTACAAACCCAGAACAAAGACACGAATTCCAGCTCTGCACTTTATAATCGTAGTGAGAACACGTAAGTACCCAAGAGATGAGAAATGCAGTGACATAAGGAAACAATATTAGCCAACATGATAAATATTTCAGTGTAAAACAAAACAGAGAAGAAAAGTAAACAAAAAGCAGCAAAACTTAGTGTTTAAACTCTGGAAGGGTGAATTAGCAGTACCATTACCATAGATGCAATAAGATAAAAAATTCAGCTAGAGAATTCATATGTCAACATGAGGAAAAACTAGTTAACAATTTGTGTTTACGCTAAAAAATAATCTCAATCTACTCCCTAAAAATGCCTAAATACTCTCCCCCCACCATATTTTAATACCAATTTAAGTTTCCAAGAGCCTTTTCCTTGTGAAATTAATGGACATAGCTAAAATACCGAAGGTTTGTTGCAACAGATGTGCCCCTAGTTTTACGACTACATCTGTGGTAACCCCATTGACCTTCAAAAGATGATGCCAGCTCGTAACATCCCCCCCAGATATTAGATGGAACAATTCATACACACTACATTGCTACTAGCTACTACAGAATGTTAACAAATGAGCTTCAACACTTGAGTCTCTATCCAGCTTCCTTCTCTGTAAGCCTGTGAACATTTAAGCATGGAAAACTAAGGAGCCTCCTTTTGGTCCTTTTTAAGCTACTGCAGAACTATGAACCTATAGAACCTGAACTTACAAATCCGTATTTCTTAATAAACAGAAGAACCTCTCAAACCAAACGAGCAACTTCAGTGCTGTATTCAGAACTGTCTGCCAGATGAAACTATTTAACTATTTTTCCCCATGAAATTCTTCTGTAGTGAATACTGAAATTAACCATGCTGGTTTCCTATCGTAACACTCTCCTTTTGGAACCACCCTCCAAAAGCTCAAACGCCAACTCCAGAGAACAGATATCTGAGAAAATTAAACCATAGTCAAAAAAAAGAAAGCCAAAAAAAAAAAAAATTCCCAAGTGTTTTTAAAGCAGAACTTAATAAGAAATACAGGCATTTACAAATAAATTCACTCATAAAAGCCTCACTCTGCTGCTGATTGTAGATAGAGGTATCTGAACTCCACAAGCACAATGCTTTATTAACTTCAGTTTCTCACGTTGCTGGTGTCGCACCTGTACTCTTATCTGCACACGATATGCTGGATGAACCACAGCAGGCTGTAAGCAAAGCCAGCATGAGTCTGGCAGGTTCAACAAGCTACAGCTGTCTTGCTTCCTGGGCTAAGCCACCATCAGAGCCTACGTATCTGCTTCAGGATGGCTTGGTGACAGAGCTGATGCTGGCTGCCTCAGCTCCCTGTCCTTCCTCCCTGCCTCAACACCAGAAGTATCAGAGAAAGCCAGAGAGACATCTCCTGGCTGCATACAGAAGCAGCCCAGCAGGGCTTCAATTTAAGCTCAGACCTGGCCCTCCTGGCACCGCGACGACCCTCCCTGGAATGACTTCTGTTATTTCTAAACCAGCATTAAGGTCAGATGTCTAAAGCACAAGGACTTTTTTAGAAAGACCTGCTACCAATACCAAATCCATTTTGTTTGGGAGGGGATGGGGGACAGGAGCAGCTGTCTACTTTGTACATTCACTGAAGAAAACCATTTTTTCCTATAGTTGCTTAGATGTTTACTACAATTGCTCAGTCTGTCATCACGAAAATTTCTGTGAATTGAAGATGTACCCTTAATTAGTAAATATGAAATACCAATTTGGAATTCTCTTTTAAAACTGCATTTTCAATGTATGCCTCCTCCTTCTCACACATACACTTCCAGTGTTTTCTGGAATGTTTTAATTTTTCCAGCTACCCACCTAAACAGCTGTTTTTCTCAAATTGTACTAGTATTAGAAACTGCAAGTGGCAGTGTTTCCTCTCTAAAGCCGTTCATATTTACTTTTTTTTCCCTTAACCAGAGGTCAAAGATAAGGCCAAACCAACCGCAAAGACTGTTTCACTCCCAGTCCTGCTGCAGCTCTGAGAGAAGACTGATGGGTTACCTCTCTTGTGTCTTACAGCTAGACATACGGTAACCGAGGCTTTTCTTAGACCCTCTGGTTGAGGATACATAAAATCTCTTGAGGACTTCAGAATTTACAAAAATACTACAATGTTATAGTAATGCAATGTTCTCTTGCCCTCAAATCCTGGTCAATTTCAGTCACAATTTTCTACTAATTTGCAGTAGATTAGGGTCAGAATTGCAGTTACCTGCGGAAACTAGAACTTCTTTTCTTTCACTGCATTTCTGTTTCTGTTGCCCTCTCACCTCTCCATACAGAGTTAAGCCAACAGCAGAACAAAATCATTTTAATGTTTGCTACTGTTCATGTAAGAGCTTGAAAGACTAAAATAGCTTCAAAACTTTAACTAGCATTTATATGCCTTTCATTGGCAATGAGCTCACGTTTGTTCCTTCCAGTATCATTTTATGTCTGTCTCAAATAAACCTTCCTAAGAACTTCATACAACAGCAGGGCTACCCACTTAGGTCTTTCATCTAAAATTTCAAATGAAACCTCTAGTATACAAAAGAACTATCATTCATTGCAAACACCAGTGCTTTTATTCCTTTAGGAAGTATTTGCAAGTATTAGTTTTTTTCAGCTAAGAATTCTACCGCTATTTCAAAGATCAAATTACAGTGAAACAACCCTGTAATGTAGCTGGAGTAAAGGAGCTAACACGGAAGAGAGATTTTGTGAATTTAAGTGGATAATGACCATTTTAAACAGCATATGTGACCACTAACATGATGATGGAATAGCAGTTGAGCATTTTGCTAGGAATACGAGTGAATACAGGGGAAAACAGGCAGAGAAGTGAAAGATTGCTTCCTGCCCCATCAATGCCGTTTCCTATAGCAGATGAGGTTTTTCCTCACCTCTCCCACTCACATATGTACTTGAAATAAGGCAGCTAAGGAAGATTACTGTTCTACACAGCTTTGTTGTATTGCTGCTTTCTTTGCAAGACTGCCATGGAGAGCAATAAATAATTCATTAGCTGACGAAGCTCCACTGCAAGTATGCAGCAACACACCATGTTACATCGATCTGGCGAAAAGGCCAAGCCGCTCTGGCATGGTGAACGCTTCTGACTAAGGAGCTGGGCTGACCAGAATGAATGCCCAGGAGGAGCATTTTATTCTTTTATTTGTTTTGCTTGCATAAAATGTTCCATACTCACTACAGGAAGGAATGTATCCGACTCCACATTTTTCAGCTGTGACCAACAGGCAGCCTGATAAGCAGCACATCTGAGTGGTACTGTTGGCTTGCTGACACACACGAAATTTAACTGTAGTTCCTATATGATAGGATACTAAACCAACTTTTAGGAATATCTTTGACCGGGGCATTTAGATATATGAGGTAACAGTGACTACCAAAGCTGAGAAAGATTAGGTGTACAAGTATGAAAACGATTCAAGGAAGAACACCCAATCCAATGATGGTCCATCAATAAACCTGGTCCTGTCACATCTGCAATACAGGGTTTGCTTACGTGAATGATAAATGTGCAGATGGAAAAGGTAACGAACAAAATGTAGGAGAAACTCGGGTGGCGTAGGTTGGGGGTTCCTCCCCCCTCTCCTTATGTACACAGACGTTTTAAAAGGGAAGTTTATGTTGCAAATTTAAAAGATAACCACAAAGCCCAAAGCCCAAAATATGGCCCTTTTTCCCCGCCCCCCCTCTTTTTTCTTTTTTTCTTTTTTCTCCAAAATATTTCTCCTCAGGTAAGAGCTTGATTGCTCATACAAGTAAATCATTAGGAATTTACTTTGTTATTTTTCTGCCAGGAAGAAAGAACAGATAAAAAGCTTTATTTTGCAATCTCTCAAATTTCTTATGGCTTAGGTTTTGCTTAACAACTTAAATCTTATCAGTAGCCTTCAGGGGGGGAATACTAGTTCAGTATTTTTTTTCTGTTCCTCAACTAACAGTTTTGTATGAGATGGTAATAATTTTTGCTGATTTCCTTGCTTCCATCACAAGTTCTTCCCCACAGTTAGGGGCAAAACTCCCCAGCAAGTTCACATGGCAGATTAGTCATCTGCTAGCTAGAAAAGTTGCATTGGACAGAACGTTAGTCTTAAAGCAAAATTTATGCAAAGCATCAAACAATCCCTCTGCCCACCCACACCTGCCTTTCTGTCAATCTTGTTGCTGTTCCACTCTTCCATGCTTTCCCCCCCACTCCGAGAAGAAATATTCTCAGAGCCGGGGTTTACAGTTTAAAGGACCATCTGGCTCAAGTCCTTGAAACAAAGGCAAGCTGCCTGTTCTTACTCTTCAATGGCACTTTAAGCTTCAGGGCTTTTTAACAGAGAAAGCTTTGCTAAACCATTTTGTTCATCACATTGCCAGCTTTTTTTTTCTCTATACAAGATACGTTTTTCAGTCCTTTCTATCTTTGTTACTTGCAACCTTCAACAATTGTCAAAATTCTCTCTCCTTTACCTCAACAGATATTTCTCTCCTATAGTGCCAACTCTGCACATAAAGTTGATTTCTCCATCTCTTCTATTTACAGATGGAAGAAACAGCACATATAGCGTCTTTCCAAATCAAATACCAAGACTGAGACCAAGGTGAGACAGAACACACTTGATTTTTGTCCGTTAAAACTTTGCCCTTTCCAAGCACTGTGTTCATTTGATCCTGTTAATTATTTCCACATTTCTGGTTAAAGGCTGTAACTGAAGTTAGTAAAACAGTGATTCTAACCACAAATCTAACAGTGTTTGGCTCCACGTAAAGAAAATGTTTTGCCCAAGTACATGAAAATTACTGCTAATGAACTCAAGTTCTTTTTGAGAGACGACTGTAAAGGAAGGGGGGAAAAGGACAGGTAGCTAAGATTTCTTTAGCTAGATTTTTGCTTTTCCATAAATACAGATGTCAGAGTAAATGTAGATACAATTTAACTTGCTGTTACAAATATAAACATAACGTGTGCCTTTGAGCTGTATTTTTGCATCCTTCCCTGCAGCTTTATTCATCTACTCTTTATAAAGTAAACAAACTTTTGCATTTATCAATGCAAAACCATGACCCTCTAAGTGAAATTTATTCCATTCTCCTCCACTTTCTTTAAGACTTCTAGGCAATGAGGATTTGCAAACCTGCAAAATCCAAGTTCAAAATGTCCTGTGTTTGAGACATTTTCATATATGTGAATACATACATGAAGTTACATACATATATTAAGTTATATAAACATAAATATATACAACATGTTAAAGGGACAGACTCTGAATCAAATCAGCTATTTCTGCAGAGTTCTGCAAGACATCTATGGCATTTAAAAAAAAAATTTTAGAAGAGGAATCTAAGCTATGTCACCATTTGTAATGCTTGCATTATTTTAAAAGTACGGATGCCAAGGATGAGAACAGTGCATTAAAAAAAGTTACCCTTTCATTAGCTTTAATAACAACATTATACAGTTCACTATACAGAAAAATATTTACGATTTGTACCCAGAACTGACACTAACACTAGACCGAACTGTGAAATAGCAGGCCCTAGATTCACCTCATTTACACAGTGTCAAAATAAGACAATTGAGATTAAATTGCTTCAATGATCATAACAACAAAATCAAAACACAGGATACAAAAGCTTAAGCTTTTCCACTGTTCCTTCTGAAGTCTTTCGGCAAAACTTTGCTACTCAAATCTAAAACTCCTTTCTTTCCAACTCTTATCTAAACACCTCAGGACTGATACCGCTTTCTTTATATACTAATTTGAAAACACAGCATTAAATATTTCAAAATGCATGCTGGCAAGGATCAAGGCAGTGACAAGAGTTTTGCAGAATCTGAACAGAATAAATACTAATACCTCATTATTAGCTGAACGTTATTTCAGGTGTTATGACTGTCAGTTTCATAACCAACGACAGAGAAATTAAAGTCTGTAAGTAACTGTACAGAAAGAACCTTTAAGTAAAAACTTCCTTGATGCCACTCTGCAACCCCTTACTATTAGAAAGAACACATGAAACGCATGAAAAATTTAAAGTCACAGCAGCAATGAACCCACCGAGTCCCATTCCATAAGATCAGATCCAAATTTTAGTTCATCAACTACTCAGGGAATATACATTTGGCTCTAGAAGCTAGTCACAACTAAAAGGAGCCAACTCTAAACTCTATATTCTTAAAGCCTAAGGCAGTCACCTAATTTTGGAATTTCACTGAAAGGAACCTGTGAGGTCATCTACTCTTGCACGTAGCCAGAATCAACTACAATGCACTATTCCTAACAGATATTTGCCAACACTCTAAGTCTCTTCAAGACAGAATTACTACTGCTTCCCTAAAAACAATTAAGCCTTAGAGTAAGCTCATTTTCTTGTTATAATTCTTTTCCTGCAATCTCCCTTGCTGTGATTTAAGGCCGTTGCATCCACTTCCTTTGTGTATGGCACAGCTTACAGGACAAGCACAGCTTTTGCCTTATCTTCTGTGACTACGAAAATGGCTTCTGCAAGACTACTGGGTTCTCCTTCAAGTTTCTATTTTTGAGATAAAACCACCTCAGTTCCTTCACCCTGTTTTCAGAAGTGGTGACCTGTGTGTTGCTCTCTTCAGGACATCTTTCTTGAAAGAAGGTAATCAAAACTGAGCACAGTACTCCAGCAGAGGGCTTGCCAGTTCCAACTACAGAGGAGCAACTACTTCCCCTGTTACAGAAGGACATTCCTATTTATAGATCACAATGTTACTGTCTTCTGCAAAGTGTGTCATTGCTGGTTTATGCTCAGCTTATGATCTACTTGAAGGTGCTTTTCTGTTTCACATCATTTTCTTGCCTGTCACTTGTCATACTGTGTTTGTGAAGAGGATTATTTTTTCTTCAGAAGTTTGTATTTGTCCGTGCTGGACTGCATTTGATTTTTCAGATAATTTCTCCCATTTAACAACCTTTTGATTCTAATCCTGTCTTCCAGTATAACCACAGACTTTCCTAGTTTGATATCATTAGGGATCTTCATAAACATGTTTTTTACTCCCCAGACCGCAAAATTAATGATCTCCCTTGTCCACTAGAAATACTTTCAGAATAATAGCAAGCCAGTGACTGTTGCTTTGAGCATGCAATCTTTTTGCCAAACCAATATATAGTAACTTCCACACTTTATGGTGCATCCATGCCACTTACTCGGTAAAACATTTATTCAGGTAATCTAAGAGAGTCATTGACAATACCCTTGTTCCATTTTCTTCCTTCCTCTTCCAAAAGATGGAAATGTGCTTGCCTTTTATGTATTTTCTATCTTCTGTGTGTTCTCAAACAAGCATTCTTCTAGGCTGTTTTCAAATTAGTTGCTACTCCTTGTGGTATTTAGCTGAATATTACCATGACTAGCTGAAACAGCGTAATTTATCTGTACTTCATTGCTTGGTTAATTGTCTTTTCACCAAGAATTCAAACAATGACAAAAAATGCTTTAAATGGGACCTTTTTGACATTACCTTCTCATAGCTTCCCAAGTTTATAAGTTGTGTGTCTCAGAAAAATCCTTCTTCAGTCATTTTTCTGTTTCTGATTTACTTCTAGGACTTTGAAGCAGACTAAATCTTTATCTTACTGGCTTACTTTATACCTCGTTTTTTAACTCATGACTTTTATACTGACATTGTAAACTCCATCTTTTTAAGGTCCCTCTCCTACAAGAGGCTTTCATCCTTCAAAATCTCAAATTATGTCTTATTAATTAGAAAGTTAGAGCCTAGAGTCTTTGTAGCTGTTTTCATCATCTGCCACAATCAGCACATATCAAAAACTACCTGAACCGACTCTTTCTCAGATGGCCCCACAATTACTATCCCTTTTACAGTGACGTGCTTTGCTTTGTATATGGATGACTGCGTTTTTCCACCTGATTCTCCTTGTTTTAAGGCATAAAGCAGACCCTCTGTATTTCGTCTCCCTCTTACGACTACCTAGATGTTTACAGCAGGTTATCCCATATACTATTGACCTCAGAACTAATGCATGTAAGGCACTCTTCCTCCCGTCCTCTTTTGCCAGTTCTTCCTAAGGAAGTTATATACTGACATCGCATTACTCCAGTCAGACAGTACCTCACCAAATCTAATAGGCCAGTTAAGTCACGAGATCCGTTAAACACTTGTGTGCCTTTGCCAGTCAAATTCCCTCGCCCCACAGGCATTGTTGGCATGTTCAGACCTGAGAAGTTTGGTAACAATCCCAACAGAACCCACAAGTTCCTTTATCTATGTCAAGGACTCGGTAGTATAAGCAGTATTAGGGCATATCTACTAGATCACAGTCCATGTAACATTTATTGATAAGAGTTTCAGTGTTATCATAGTCAGAGATCATTAACTGGACAACAGTGCATACTCACCTACGACTTCACAGCTAAGTGGTAAGAGCATTTACTTGGAAGGACTGTACCTCAAGATGCAGGAAACTCAACCAGATTCTCTTAAGTTCTTAGAAACAGGAGGTGTTCAAAGACATGTATTTGCACAGCATGTATATAATTCAAGTTTACGTGACACAAAACAGACTCATCCACTATTATGGTCTATATTACTATTTTCAAGTCCATTACTTATGCAAAATGTTGGAGATACCCATATCTCAGAACACAACCCAGACTTTGTTAGATAACAGCAAGTTAAAACAATACATTTAAATTTTATCAGAAGTCAATAAAACAAAGCATGAAAGTCTCATTTAAAAATCCTTTACAAACGTTCATCTCTATTAATCAGTCAATTCCATAGCCTCTGCTCAAGTTAAAACTCTTTTTCCCATGCATGTATGTCTGGGGTGTTGAGGAAGAATGCCTCTTCTAAACTGTTCTAATTCTACGTATTTTATATTGATTTTGTTTAACACTCATGAAAACAATACTACTCTTAAAAAGAAAAAAGTTCACATACAGAAGACCTAACTGTATGACATTTGCACGCTTTCCTGCACACAGAACAGTCATCATCTTTAGTGACTAAAGTTTAATTCATAACCAACACATTAGAATGTATTGTTTTAATGTTAAAAAAAACTTTTCTTTTACATATAGACTTAACTCCAATAATAAATTTAGGTAAGTGTTCTCTAGCCAAAAAGCCAATTATCTTCAAATGCACACTAACAGCTCTTAGAACAGCCCAGAGTGTGTATACATCCTCTTTCTAGCTATAGGAAGGCTAGTTAACCCAGTCTTTGTGAGTTTAAGTTGCAGCCACGCTCCTCAAGCTCCCTAGGAAGAGCTTAATTCCAAACCAGATTGGAGTCTAGACTGCCAAGATGCTTGTTGGCCCTTTGTACTTATCAGTTGCTTTTAATTTTGAAGCTAAGACAATTCCTATAAAATTACATGACCTGAACAAGGGAAGCAGTTGGTTTTCCTCTTGTAGTAGGGATCTTAAGTAAAACAGAATACTGGAAATCAGTAACTACGTTTTTTTTCAAGACTCGTAGCTACCATAAACTCTGTAACCACTGTAAACATCTTATACCAGACAGGTACTTCTCTTGTATGGGTAAGCAGTTGAAGAAAAGATGAGAATAAGCATCCTCATGGAGCACCAAGCAACCAGAAAGGAGATCTGTAAAAGAGGCTGGAAGGAACTTCAGTCTCTCACTACCGCAGAAAAATGTATTATACCATTTGTTCATTTATTTTGTCCTACCATATGATAAAGTTGGATTCTGCTATGCCTGGTAAAAGGTAATTTCCAGACTCTTTTCTGACTTATAGCCTAAGTTTACTCATGTTTCTTTGGTGACTTTTATTGCAAGGCCTGGCACAAACACAGAAAATCCCCATACGCCAGGGAAGCAGGAACCACAATTATTTGATTCTCTTGTACAAGCAGCAGACAACAACTTACTGACACTGGGAAGAGAATCAGTAACAGTAAGGAATTTAAAGGAGAATGAGAGGAGAAACAAATGGGGAAGTAAGAAAATAAGGAACTCTGTTTTCATTCAAGAAAAAGGTTAGCTTTAGTTTTTGCATGAAAATGGTTAGCTTTCCCATATATGCATTAGTGTTTCAAACTTGTAATTGAGTATACAATCAGCACAACACAAGCTGGGTACAACTCTTTAGTTAAAAGTGTAAAAGAATTCCTTCCTAATGGAGATACTACAACTGCTAAGTATGCAGAAGAGGAGGAGGAAGAGGAAGAGAAAACCTAAGATCCAACTTCTAAATATCCAGGCAATTTCTCTGGGCCGGCCACAAAATGAAATGATTTTGCAGGTCAAATATTTTTTTCCTCAAGAGCTAAGAGAGCTAATAGCAAGAAAAACTTGGCTGTTTATGGCTGGAAGGGCTTTTTCCTCTCGATCATTACTTAACCTACGGCTACAATTACCTGAAAGAAAATTCTGAGCTTAACTCTTAGTTATACTAAGGCCTCCTTACAGTGCTGTGGTAGCGATGTACATTTTGCATCTATGTTTTATTTCATTTTGTGTCTAACACTGACAAGAGAACACTTTATTTTCCAGACAATTAAACCTCTCTAGAAACCCTTCTTTGCTCAAGTTTACATGCAGTAATTCAACTCCATAGTCTTCTACTTGGAAATAAGTACAATTCATGTTGAAATTCATGTTGAAAAGACTGACTTCAGATTTTCCTCTTCAAAATTTTAAAATAGGCTTGAATCAAAATCAGTAATATCTCACTATTCAAAATTTATGCACATTTTAACATATTATATGTAAATCAGATAAACTAAAAACTTAAGGTAAACAGATTTTAAAGTCACATGAGTGTACACATGCATATATTTCTAAAGCTATTCGAGATGACACTGTAACACCTGAAGATAGTTAATTTTTCACAGAACCACAGAACGATTAAGGTTCAAAGGGACCTCTGGAGGTCATCATGTCCAACCCCCCTGCAGAAGCAGGGCCACCAAGAGGAGGTTGACCAGGACCATGTCCAGACGGCTTCCGAGTATCTCCAAGGAGGGAGACTCCACAACCTCTCTGGGCAACCTGTGCCATTGCTTGGTCACCCTCACAGTAAAAAAGTGTTTCCTGATGTTCAGGCAGAACCTCCTGTGTTTCTATAGAACTATCTTTTTCTAGAGAGCTATATAATTACAATCATTTAAATTTGAACTGTCACATGACGAATTGCTGGTTATCAGCTGTTAGTTGCAAATTCCATAATTTTACACATCCACATACCTCTTCAAGCTCTCCTGAAGAAATAGGATTATCCTCATATGTGGGGAAATGGCACCCTGCTTTACAACTGCAAAACCTGCCAGTCTCCTCACGTGGCTCCACTATTCTGCAGTTTACTTTAGAGCTCTCCATCGCCCTCCCATCTAGGGATTCTTTCATACTGCATTCTAAACATGGATCTTGGTTTCCTACTGGCAACATCCCAGCCGATTCTTCTTGGGAATCCAATGATGTTTGTGCACTCTTCTCCATTCCAGACTTTTTTAATCTGGGAAGGAATTTTCCAGATTCAAGCTCTGATTTTCCATAATAATGCCCTTCCTTTTCTGCATCTTCTTCCAGAGGTTTGAGATCTGCTTGCGGATCCTCAAACACATCTACTTGAGAAGGGACAGCAATACTTCCCTCATCTTTTTCTGACTCAAATTCTGACTCACTTCCACCACCTGGAGAAAGTTCAGATGCAGAAATCGGGCGAAAGTGAGTCCTCGGAGAAATCCGTATAGCCCTGTACTGCGTTCGATCAACACCACATATCCTGGGGTGTAAAACCTCACTGTCCGAATCAGAGCACAGAATTGACTTAGGTTTAAAACTAGGGCTGAAAGATGCAATTCCTTCTGGCTCAAACGAACACTCTACATGAAGAACTTGAGAAAATGGATTGTTCAGGTCAAAGGAAGAGAATGAGTATTCAAGCCCTGGTTCTTCAACTTGAAAGTTACCACAAGCTCCCAGTAAGTCTTCATGGAAGATAAAAGAGAAACCCTTATTTAATCCATTATCTCCACTCTTCGATTGCTCATTCTGTTCAAATGATACAAATGGCCTCCACAATTGCCTATGACCAGGGGCAAAGCTGTTACCTGGAGTCATAAAAACATCTGTACCAGCTATTGTCACTACATCAGAAGCTGCACATTGTAATAAGCTCCCTTTTGAGTGACTAGGTGGTACCACTGCCCATTCTCCATCACTGTTAAATGTTTTCAGTTCCCCGTACACACCACCAAGTATAAATGAGTTTTCTTTATCTTGGTTAACATCCCAAGGTTTTGATGGTGTAGTATAGTCACCACCATCTACTTTTGATAAATCATTTGAGACAAAGGCTCTCTTCTCTAAATTCTCCTTTTGACCTTCCCAAAGATGATACTCTGATCTCTGCACTGCTTTATTGGGCTCCTGGAGGGTTTCAACTTTTGCTTCTGTATCCAAACAGCAGCAATAGTTATTTACATCAGTTGAAAACAATTCATCTTCTATTCCTTCTATTTCTACCATTGCTGCAGAACTTCTGTCTGTCATATTTGTCCAAATATCTTTAATAACCCCTGAGCTGTAGCCATCTCCATGTGGACTGCTTTCACTACACCCTTGTGTAGTTTCATAGTCTTTACTTTCTGCTTTTTGTTCTAGCTGAATACCACAGACAGATTCTAGCTTAGATTTTTTTTTGAAAATCAAAGTGGGCATTTCTCCTAAAGTTCTAGCTTGTTGCTGGCAGGTTTCTTCTGGCAAAAAGTCTAGAATTTCTTCATCTACATAGCTTGAAGACACTCTAGGAACTACATAATTAATATCTTCTGCATTAAATTGCGTGGATTCTTCATATGGAATATTTAAAGTCTCATTGTCTGAACGTGTTTCTTCTGAGTGTGACCATGGACTACAAGTTCTTGTTGAAAGATTGGAACAGTGTTCATTTTCATCAAAGGCACTATTTTTGGTCCATATTAGCAATCTAGACTGTGTTTTCCCAAGAATATTAGCAGTGCTACTAGAATCTGTATTTTCATTTCCCAAGTTGAGTGTTTCAAAAGAAAATGGTAAAACAGAGTTACTGCATTGCACTTCAAACACTGAAAAACAAGAGTTTATACCAGACCCTTCATTAATATCTGAAAAGAGCTCTTGATTGCCAGCAAGCATGTGTGAATTAAGCATTGTGCTGTCTAAGATGGGGGAGAATCTGATAGGAGAATCTCCTCCAAAACTTTCCCCATCTGCATCACCAGAACTAGAAGATGAACAGCACTCCCAAAATTGAGCTAAATTACTAAGGTCTTGCAAGAACCACCCTTCAGCACCAACAGAGCTGGTCGAATCTGTCCATATTGCACTTTCCCCTTGCAACTCCATTCCATCTAACACTATGCAACATTCTGCCTCAAAATCAGTTTTTTCTTTACTCTTTTGTCGAATCATATTTAAAATCCGACTCTCCCCTTGCATCGTATCTGAGGCACCAGGATCCAACATGGATTGATCAATATCCACTTCATAGAAGTGTGTTAGTTCTGATAGATGAACATCATCTAAATATTTGTCGTCCTCTGGTTGAGAACAAATTGAGGTCCCAGCGAGGTCAATATCCTCATTTAGAACTGCAGGCATTTCTACAAAGTGACCATCGATGAAAGTACCTGCTGCGAGGTATGTTTTATGAATATTATTGTTGCTAATACAAAGACCATGCACTGATTCGGATAACTCTTCTACAGCCTCTGATGTTACGCCACATATATCTTCTCTGTTGCGGTATGTAGTCTCCAGCTTGCTTTTTCTGCTAAGAGGAACAAAGTATTCTGTAATCGGCTCAGTATACCACAAGGGTTCTTCTTTATATTCCTTTTCATTTCTGCTGTCTAAATACAAATCTTTTCCATCGCTACCGCCAGCTTCCTTTCTTCCAATTTCTTTTAATGGCCTTTTACCTCTTTTGCACAGCTGTTTGATGGACCCACTGCTACTGCTGCTACTGCTTCCGCTGTGGACTTTTCTATCAGCCTTTTCACCAGATTTCACTGCAAGCCTGCTTTGCCCGTTACGCCCTTTTTTATTTCGAACCTCTCTTGTTTTGTGTCTTACTTTAATACATTTCACTGATGCCTTGTATTCACCTTGATTACCACTAGAACTTGAGCCAGCCTCACTGGATCCAGACGACCAGGAGCGAGGACGCATCTTTCCCTCAGACTTATGTCGGACTTGTTTTTTGTACAAAACAGGCTTATCTTCAACAGCGTTGTTACTAAACTTGTTTTCTTTCTCATTTTTACTTTTCTTCTGCTGGGTTCTTTCGTGTACAGTGGCAGGTACTTTATTACTTCTGTCTTTAGTTACTTCACTTTCGCTATTGCAGTCCTTTGGAGAAGATGTATCTGTGCTAGTTGGTGGAGCAGTGGATGAAGATGAGGAGCTAGAGTAAGAGCATACTTTGGATTTATTCCATACAGTCATAATTTCCTGCAGGCAAACTGGCTTTTCAGAAAGAGGAGGAAATGCTTCATAGTACCTGAAAGCAATACAAAAAGGTGACATTCGTATCTTTGAACTTCAGACAGGCATTAAAATTAGAAATGATTATTAAAAACACATCAAAACACTACCAAACTAATTGTCAAAAAATCTGGTTTGTTCTACATACACACATGCCACTCAAAGCACTGTTTATTTGAATGACAATAAAGGGAAGATTAAGATAAGCTTTAAAAGTACTTACAAATGTTTAAAAACTTACTGTAAAGTAAAACAATCCCATTCTCAGGAAGTACTAAATTTCATTGTTGACAGGAATTGTGGGTGCTTAAAACAGTGAAGTCCTGACTCCAAATTTATTAGATAATGTAGCAATTTACTATAGTAGTCTTAAATGTGTTTGATTTAAAGTATAAACAAGGAATCTTGATTTTCAGTCAATTCAGTTCTGAATTTCAGTTGCCAGTTGTTACTTCTGCTTTGTAAAATGAGAACTGTTAGCTTCTACATAGTTTGTTCTTCCAGTTATTAAAAAAATATTACAACAGAAATCAATCATCGACATGCTTTTGCAAAGACAGTCAACAAGCCCTGACTTTTAAAAGAAAAAAAAAAAGACAGTTACTGCAAAAAAAAAGAAGGTGTAGTTATAAAGTAGTTTAAGATGCATAACGGCTTTGTCCAACAGGGACAAGATTAAAAAAATGGTTTTCTGCAACATTAAAGCAACATGAGTTTGACATAAAGGGATTTATACTGATTCTCCTATGTTTCAATGTTATTTTCAAAAACATTCAGAAGTCAGTCAAATTAAACGCACATTAACACAATCAGCTCCCTGAAGAAGTATCATCCATTTAGCAATGCTTCGACTAGACTGTTGCCAGCAATGGTTGTTATTAAAAGATACAGAAAGAGTCATATCTCCAAGAGAAGTTAATGATAAAGCTCCTGGGTACTTCAATAACACCAGACTCAGGTACTTGGCAACAAGTAGACCACTTTGGTTA